>JAPMOR010070136.1:160041-198028 GCA_026543865.1 Argiope aurantia
AGTGGGAGAATCAGGATGACTCGTCAATCAGGAAAATACGAGTGGGAAATGAATGACTCAGGGATAAAAATTTAATTATACAGGGTAAGTGATAAGTAAGTAAGTACCATCTCTGTTGACCCCTTCACTGATTTATTTTCTTAATTATGAAATTAGATAAAGTTTTCAATTTTGGGAATATTTTGTCTTGCTGATTCAATTGAGAATTTATATAGAGTACTTGAGATATTTATTTATTCTATATAATTTTTGTATAGAATTTTAACAATTATGTATAACTTACATGTTTTTTAAAAGTGTGAAAATGAGAATAAATCGATGCAGGCATGGCGTAAGGGCAAACCAGTTAAGGAAACAATGGACGACTTTTAGTTGAAAAAAAAACATAACAGAATAAATCGTACATCTTTATAAATTATATACAGTGTTAAACGAACATAATTAATTCATTCCCAAATCTTATTCATAATGCGAAACATTCGTTAAGCTAAAAAAAAAAAAAAATCGTAGAAATCCGTGCAAAATAGGATAATGCATTTCTTTCCAAAAAAAATATTTGCACAATTTATAATAAGGTATTTTTTTTATTTATAATGCATGCATTTTTCACAAGAAAATTATCTAAAAACATTTGTCCTTAACTACGCTTCAAAATTCACTTCAACAATAATGCGACGCAGCATTAACGTTAAATTAATTTGCAGCGCGCATTGCTACTGCTTTATCAGGTGATGCGTTTCAACATATAATACAATAATTTCCCATACTTCCAGTATCTCTCTTTGTTTACTGGAAGGTTATTGCTCTGCTGTGACAATTATATCTTCCTACCTTGATAAAAATTTCATCCACAATTTTTTGCCGTGTCACAGAATGCAGCACCATAAGCTCTTCGGTAGTTCTGGCTATATTTTTCAGCCAACTCATCGATGTCAATACTATCCACCTCTATCTTGGCCAGAGATAAAATATAGTCTATTAATGCGCTATAATCGCTAGCTCGGAGTCACATTCGACAGCTCTATCCAGCCAAAACTTTCAAGTAGATATAGGAGTTCTATTGATATAAACTTTTAATATAGACTGATATAGAGCAAGCCTACGATTCACGATGCAGCCCGTGACGTCACCTTGCCATTCGTTTTTGAAACATCCTCGTTAAACTAGTCACTTTTTTTTTACTTTTTAATTTGTAATGTGACTAATTGTTTGAAATTTATTTGTTTGCGCTTGCGATTTATATGCTAATTATTCTTCATGCGAAGTGTTTGTTTAGCGAGATTTGACTGTATGTAAAGGAAAATAAAATGATACTTTTCAAAAAATTTTGCACAACTATCAAAAGTAAAATGAAAATTATATTAAAATAAATAAATGAAATATGCAAATCATAACAGATTTTTTTATATTATGTAGTTGAAAAAGTAAAGAGGATTTAACAACTTATTATGAATAATTATTTATAGCTATTTAGAATAAATAGAAAAAGGTTTGATTTATTTATCTTTAATTTATATCTGAATAATAAGTGAAAAACTTTTGAGTTACCACGATGTTTTCGCAATTCAAATATTAACTAAAATAATGCATTTATTACAATGATTTATATTCTACGAACATTTCTCAATTTTATTTCAGAACTTTAATAAGTTTCTATACCCGAACTCGTATTGATGATATTTTTTGAGAGACAAGATAATCCTTTGAAATGAAATTTGCAAATTTTCTATTCGAGTATACATTGTGTCGCAGAAGTAAATCGTTTGAAGTATTGCATTTTAAGATGCTGATTGAATGGAGGCAGTTTAAAACTATTCTGCCATCTCTATAATATTTCATAAATTATAAAATATCTTTGTATCGTAAGCTCTGTTGATGTATTATCCAATCCCTATAATCGATAGTTTCTCGAAAGAGTGTAATAAATGTGCAAATTAGATTTAGGCATCTATCTCAACTTTCCCACAATACATTAAAGCATTGACTGCACGGAACAAATATTGAATTCCGCGCAGGAATGAATTTTGAATATGAAAGCCAATATTTGAATCATAAACGTGTATGCTATTAAATATACAAGACATCACACATTACTCTGGTAATATGTAAAAGGAGACTGATCTGCGCTTCTGGCCGATATTGCTTATTCGGAAGCCTTAATAGCACGTTCCAGTAAGTCAGAACTTACATAACACAGTTCTACCTTAGAGAAAGTTGTTTGTTATAGTATCTGATGTTTGACATGTCAGTCGCGTTAGCGTGGGCCTATCAGTCAGATTAATGGTTGAAGATGACGTGCTTCGTCAATGGATTCGTAGATGAGCACAAAATGCATATCTTTAGGGATAAGCACTGAATTGGTTTATTATCCATAGAACTAATTCTTTGTCAGGTTCGGTGAAATCGGAACATTTATTATAAGGTAAATTTAATAAAGGAAATCGAAACAAATTATTAATTAGGTAGTGATATATAATTTATTATAAAATCGGGCGTAAGGTTATGCGAATTTTTTTACAAGACAATGATGTATTAAATAATTTTATTATATACAATATCATTCTGAAAGTCACTGTTCATGGACAAAATTCTTTCCTGGTAAAAAGCTAAAAATTAAAATTATATTGTTCAAAAGTAAATAATTTTTTAAAAATAGAATAATTGTTTTCTTATATAGAATATGCAAAAAATAAATAAAAAAATAATATATTTTCAGAAGCAATTTATATAAAGATATAATCTTCAAAGGAGTTTAGTGGCCTTCAATTTATAAAGGAAAAAAGTAGCATCAATTTTATTAGCATCACCAGTTCCAATAAAGCATTAAATAATAATATTATATTCAATAAAATATGCTTCATTAATCATTTAAATATTTCCAATGCAACTAATTTACATAAAGCAAGAATGTTTTATAAAAAATAAAATAAATTAAAAAGAATATCTTATTGTTACAAAAGCAAATACAAACGACATAAAAGAATTATAATTTGTTTTAATGGGTATACATACACATACATTTTTATTTCTACTGCCAAGAGATATAAAATGCAAAATAATTCTACAGTGAATTCAATAATATTAATAGTTCTAAGAATTCTACTTCTTCAATTCTATCTAAGAGGATTTTTATCATTAATAACAATGTTTAAAGGAACAATTTGTTAGTATTTATTTATATGCAATCAGAAAATTTTATTTAGCAATCAGAAAATATTTCTATCTCATTCTCAATGGGCTTCGTTATTTTTGTAAACAACTGTAACAAGGGCATTTAAAATCACCTTCAAGCATTTCAACTGCATTTTAGAAACAATGCCTTAATTTCGTCAATAATGAATGCCATACCTGTAAATTAATTCCAATTGTAATTAAAACTGAGAACATTTGCAACCACGAAGTCATCATCATTATCGTCATAGAGAACTCTCAAAATCTCGAGCACTAAACCATATTCTTTTGTCCGAGAAAACAATTTTCTGGATTAAAATATTCCTGCTAGTTAGTAATTGAAATTTATGCCCCACTGAATGCGCAATTATGGTTTACATCGCCAGGATTTCCAAAATTAAGCCGAACTTTTGTTTCGTTGAGTGGGAATTGAAACTTCGAGTTCAAAAAAATAAAGAAATGAAAACTCATTATCTTTTAATGTTCAACTAGTTATTTCCACGATTAAAGGCGTTTTTATCACTAAAGATATTTACGGCAAATAATATCATCGTTTTTTCCTGTTAAATATGATTTAGCTACAAAATTTATATTTGATTTATTGGCAATACTACCAGAAATGCTCTAAATCCGTATGGATATTACTTATAAGCAGTTAACGATACGTTGCCATTTCAATTTATTTTTGCAATCAAAATATTTTAAACAACACATTTTTTTGGTTAATGCCTGTTCTTTAAAGCTAACTTTACTTAATAACTTAGTAAATCAGTAACTGTTTTATATATTTGTTTTGTGTACGAGAATTTGTTTTGATTTACTTTTTGTGCTTTCTACTCAAACAAAAACGCTTATCTGCAGAAATAAATAATAATAATAATTGTATTAATTTTCATGACTGACTTTTATATTTATTCAAAAAATGAAATCTCTTTTTTTCCATCACATAAGGATTTGTTATAATGTGTCTGCATATTTAAATGGAAACTATTAAAATCGCGGAATTTCGACATTTTATTTAAATTTCGTTATTTCCCAAATCCACAGAAATTACATTTATATACTAGTTCAAGTAATTGTTATGGAAAATTTCAAGCCCTTATAGTAACATTTTTTAAAGCTAAAAGGTTTTTTTTTTGCCATTTTTCCTTTTGTGAACTTTGCAAGAATGGCATCTTTGTAATGACCAGCATTAATCAGATATCATTCTGACAGTCACTTCATTTTTTTCATATCGCATCTTCATTTCCTTTATATATTGGTGAAATCTAGCAATTTCTTTATTAATTACTACATTTTACAAAATTTTTAGGGTAATAGAACGGAGAAAATGAATTTTAATACTTATACTACAGTTTAAAATACTGACATTTTTTTTTATCAACTCTTCTACAATAGATTTGTAGTCGGGGCGGGTTTTGTTTATTTCAAGTAAATTAGTAATAACTAGTTTTTAAAATTTCCAGACTTTTCTTCTGTTTGTTTCCATTTTAGTCATATTTCATCATCCGTTCTCCTTATTCTCCTATTTTTCAGCCCGAGGCCGTGGTGGCCTGGTGGTAAGGTCTCGGCTTCGGAACCGGTGGGTTTCAGGTTCGAGACCCGATTCCACCGAAGAACCGTCGTGTAAGGGATTCTGTTGCACGTTAAATCCGTCCTGACCAAACGTCCTCCCGCTGGTGTGGTGTGGTGTGGAGAGGGGGGTGCCAGCTCATGTGTCGTCCTCGTCATCTGACCGCGGTTCAAAATTACGAGGTCCGTCCCAAAATAGCCCAAGTGTTGCTTAGAACGGGACGTTAATACAACTAAACCTAAACTTAACCTATTTTTCAGCCATACCTTCAATTCTGCTTGGTATAAACCCGCAAACTGTGTATAAAAGATATTTGAAGCATTTACCTTCTTATGGTAAAGCATTGACAAATTATTTCATAAGGCCTTATTTTGTGTGAAGTGATGGAAGTAACACTTGTTTTTGTGGGGGGGGTGTAAGGGGGAGATTAACTAAATTTTCTCTTTGAATATTCTTGATCTCTAAAACTTACATCTATCTTATTGACCCTTTTTTTCTGTTCCATTTACAAAGAAAACATGGAAATATGGTGAACTACTCTTTCAGCCTTCCAAGAAATCACCTTCAAATCACCGCAAACTACCTATCTGTGATTCGAATATAATAGTGTATTCAGGATGAAATTAAGATTTCTGTACAAATAATATTCTGGACTGATATAAATGCTTCGCTATAAATAACTAGACATAAATGTAATATATATATGTATGTAATATATATACTCTAAAATGTAATGTACTACATTAATAAGTATATACATATGTTTATCAACCTCAAATAAATAAAATGGTTTTGGTACTAAATTTAACAGTTCATTAAAAATATATTGTGATTTGGAATGAAACTGTTCGCGATGAAAACGTTCCATTCTTTCTTCCAGTAATTAGCGTTTACAAAAGCTATAAAAAGAAACACAACTTGCTTTATCCACAATTTTTTCATTGCAGATCCGTGTAATTAATGGATTTTTGAGGGAAATATCCATTTCAGATTTACTCGTTTGGAGTATGGTTTATGCAGCTATACTTTTGGCATACTAATATTTTCCATGTAAATACAAGTGAGAAATATATCATAAACAAACATTAACACAGAATGAATTCTGAATTCATAATTTGTCTGCAAGTCATGTTGTTTTCTATTAGTCGTTTTTAAGAACCAGATCTACTAGTCTTATTTTCAAGGGTCAGGCAGAGAATTCTGCTACTGGTAGTTTTGTTTAATACATTTTCACGAGTAAGACAGAGGCTTAGGCTACTGGTAGTTTTGTTTAATACATTTTCGCGAGTAAGACAGAGACTTAAGCTACTGGAAGTTTTCTTTAATGTAACATGAAGGTTGAACTGTAATATCAGTAACACATTTGTATTTTAAATGATGAAGCATATCTTTATATAATCCCTCCAACCATTCTCTTTGATCGTTTATCTTCTTTTGAATATCTTTTAAAAACGAGAGAACCCTTTATTCCACTTGCATATAAATTTCCTTTTTTAAAAGATTGCAATCAATAGTTGTACGATATTTTTTTCTATCTTTCTTCAACTAAACTGTACAAATATACAATAGCATTTTGAAACTATTAAAAATTAGTAAACTTTCAACAACATTGTACCTATTTTTATAATGTATTTATTAGATCATAATTTTTTTTCTAAAGAAGGTCGATGCATGAAAATATTGCAAACAATTTAGAGTTTCATCTGCCTTTATACCAGCATCAATATATTCAAATGATACCAAGAAAACGTAAACGGTGTTCGATGAATAATTCATCAGTTTCGTATTAGTTGCAACGAATATGATTCGAATTTCTTTGTATGAATCTAATTCCTTTTGTGTAGTGTCAGAATATAGAAAATGGATTCTATATCTGTTTTCAAACACAAAAGAATAAAAACAACAGACGTTATAAAATGAGCTTTCATATTATGATCTAAGTATAGCAAAACAATTTTCAGTACGGACAAATTGATTGTCAAAACTCCATACAAACCTTTTTTTATCTGCGATATTTTTGCTTCATTAAAATTTCATGATAAATATAATATTTAAAAGAATAATACAAATTCTGCATATTACAAGAATTCCTCTCAATCGGAAATGTATTTTTCAAACAGACATTCTCTGTCAATTTAAAGACAGAAAACTGCTTAGAAGTAAATATTTAATAGCCCTTTTTATTATTAGAAAAGAAAAGTGTTCACGAAAAGGAAAATAAAACTTCATTGATATTTTCTGAATCATCTGAAATAAAAGAAAATTGATCCTTGTAAAAATGTCAATAGAATGAAATTGTACCGGACTAGAATGTCGAGATCAAAATAAAAATACTTGTAAAAAAATCTAACTTAAATTGTATTAACAATTTCGAACTTTCAATACTGATAAATGTTTTAACATGCTTTTGTACATAATACAAAATAAAATGTTTGCAATTGTCAATCTTATCAAGAATTTCCCATTGCAGAGAATTATGATCTTTGTGATTTCAATTAAATTGTTAGTTTAAATATAAAAAATAATTTATACAATGTATTTATACATTTTTTTATATATGTATAATTTTATTATTTATATAATAATGTATTTATGCATTATTTTTCCAAGAATTTATAAATTAAGCATTTTAGACATTCTTGGAAAAAATTAGATTAAAATATCATAATCATCGAAATATTTGACAACGAAGGTTTGATGAATTGCCAGATCTTGCACTTTATGAAATCGAAAAACATTATGAAGCAAAAAAATAAAGGTTGTTAGAAATCAAAATACATAAAATATTTTTTATATGTAACTCATTTTTTGCATAGTGTTAAACAAATTTCTAATCAGAACAAAAATAATTATTACTCGAATTAAGTCATCATAAGAGCTTAAATTTAGTTTTTGATTCATAAAAACGTTTCATCATCAGCAAAAGGAACTTCGAATCAGTTTCATTAGTGCAATTATCAGTATTGTTTTCTAACCTTCAAGTAAATCACATAAAGCAATTTTTTTTCTAGGTTTATGAATTACGTGAATTCAAATTAAAATTCATAACAATACTTGCAATTGTTACAATCGTTTATTATAAAGTAGAAAGAATATCCTTTGAGTGCCTACAAATAAAGAAAGGTATTTGTGATGTACCTTTAGTACAACAGCTCTACAACTTAATTATAATTTGCATTCATGTGCGTCCAAAAGGCTCGTTGAATGGCTTGCATGCGACCCTGTAACAACTAAAATAATACTATTTAAGAACAGAGAGAGAGAAAAAAAAATGATTGAAAAAATAATTATCGTTATGCAAGTAAAATAAAGAAGTTTCCAAATAAATAAATCCCATTTTGCCGTCCCTGGTTGCCTAAAATTTCCAATTTATTTTTAACCAGACAAAAGAAAACGTAATGAAAATGTTTTCATGATCGTACTGTCATCACCAGAACTTTAGAGATTTAAAAAAAAGCGACTGCTAAGAAGAAAGAAAAGCGAAATAACTTTAAAGATCGAACTTGGTGACAGTCATAAAAGCTGAAGATTAAGAAAAAAACTCTGAATCTTAAGTTTTTTTACCTTTGTCTTTTATAGCTCGTGAATGATACGTAAAAACTGAAAATCGGTTAACCTACAAAAGACCTCGCTTCGGGTAATTTCGAAAAATGACATCGCCTAACATAAAATTTGTATGTAATGAGCTCCCACCATTTGCAGTAAGATATTAATAAGAGATGGTTTTTTTCATGTCTTTTATTACCCAGAAGAATACTTAAGTAACAATATTATCCTATTAGTTCTTATTTGGCCAACAAATTTTGCACATAAATTTAAAAAAAATATTTTGAATAATTATTTATATCGCTTAGGTTAATTTTATAAATTATTTATACAAATAAGAAAATAGTTTCAGAAATTTTTATAAAATAGTAAATAAAAAAGAACAGAAGTGGATTTTTTTGGCAAGAAAAAACATTCCAAATTGAGTAGATTAATCGTTATTTTCATTGTGAGTGCTTTCGTACAAATTAATTGTTAATTCTTAATTTTAAACATTTAATATTATTTGTGGAAGCAAATGTGAATTCTTTACTATAATAGTAGCAAGAAGATTTTAGGCGTAGATTTTCTTTCATCTCTGAATAAAAAAGCAACTTGGCTTGTGATTTTCATAAACAAAATGCATCAAGGGTTAGAACAGCAGAAAAAATATAGAAAATTAATTATTTATTTTAATAATATAAATTTATTTATCAAATAACCAAAAGCAATAAAATTCTTTTATATTTAAAAATCTAAAAGAAATGTGTTTATATTGTAATGTATATTCCATGATTTGTATAGTCTCTATATAATTTTTGTCAAGAAATATGCAAAAATTTAAATTAAAATTAATTTACAAATAAATATAACATGAAACAATTACGCTTTAGCTAAATTCAGTTTTTCTAATTATCCTTACCTTTAAGAAAAAGCTTTAAGAAAAAAATTGTTATATGATTTCATTTTGAATCCTTTCATTTATATATGCGACTCAAACATTTTTATACCATTTTTAACTCGATGAAAAATAAAATCACAAATGCTTTATGATCTTAACGAATCAATTGTATTATCAATAGATTGTTGCATGCTCATTTTGCTTATGTTTAGTACAGAAAGGAAATTTAATTTCTGTATTCACTAACCGTCTCGCAGGACAGAACCAGCGTCAATGATATTTCCAAAACTTTCTTCCATACTCTCTACTACCAAGTGGAGTGGTCTCTCAAAACCTTTCCCGAATAAATTTTAACAAAAATGTTATTTTAGAGAACTCTGTTTGACATTGGTGTTGCCGTTGTGTTTTGACTTATGGCGCTATTACAAGCCCGCTGACTGTTATCTGTCAGCTATTTAAACCGAGTGAGTGTCTCTTGTTTTTCAGTAGCGCCAACTAGGTCCAAGA
This sequence comes from Argiope aurantia, assembly GCA_026543865.1. Classification (NCBI taxonomy): domain Eukaryota; kingdom Metazoa; phylum Arthropoda; class Arachnida; order Araneae; family Araneidae; genus Argiope; species Argiope aurantia. Next base: position 169,719 of record JAPMOR010070136.1, read on the forward strand.
ATATGACTTAGTTACTTCATGCGTCACATTCGCTTGTATAACCCCTTTTTACAGGGTGTGGGACACATTCACACACCTCACAGATAGAACACAGAAGAACAACCATGCCCGAACCGGGACTAGAACCCGGGACACCCTGATCACGAGGAACACGTGCTACCCATATGGACGCCGGCGCTGATACTTTTTATATGTTATAATAATGATGTTTGGCTACTGAGTTTAGTATCTTTACAGAATATATCATGTGATCCTATTGTATCGTTGGTGAATATTTGGGCGATTAATCAATGGCAAGCGGTTAATGGTTCGAATTTGTATTTTTGTGCTAGTTTTTCTTTCTTTTTATGAAAAAGGTGTCTGTTTTAGACGCGTATTTTCCAATCGACTGGGATAAGAATTTGGAGCAAAATTACACTTGTAACCTACAAAACTGCATGCCAAATGTAAATCATTGCGGTTTTGAGTTCTGAAAGTACAGACCAACATGCTATCAACCCCTTAATGGCTTTGGCTCAAAATTTGGTCAGTGCCTACAATACGGATGTTTAACACGTGGGCCGAAATCTCTTCCATTTTTGTAGTTATCGTGTTATTTATGTTCAAATAATTGAACAGACAGACTTCATCTGAATAGATTTTGTTCAAAATGTGACAATTTTAAAAAATTGTTGTAAAAACCGCATTTCCAACTTCAACAGTCTAGCTCAAAGTGTTTTTTAGATATCTTTATCACAGACATAATACTAGAAATATGTTGTTCGAACTTAGAGAGGTCCGAAAGTGAAGATTCTTTAAAATCACGGGTTCGAATATTTTGACGATTATAATACTTTATATACGATAAAGTAAAAATTACTACATGCGGAAACTATTATTTCCCGCATGAAATTATGGACCTTGAGCAAAGTGGTGAAGGACTTGCATGTCGCTGGTGAAAAATTATTGCAAAATATAGATCTTGGGAGTGTACCTTCTATATTTCTGAATATTATCATGCGATCTTAAGAGATTATTCCTGGTGTACGGTTAATACACAAGTACCCAAAAATCAAATATATGTTTTGAACGTCATTCTTCCGACCAATTGGAACCAAAATTTCATTTCGTATAGAACTACAATTGTAGTAAAATGATAATAAACTGAATTTCATTTATTTATTCATTTTTCGCCTTATATGCATGCGAAATCGCAGACCGACAAACATTCAACCCGTTATCACATATTATCATGTAGTTTTCGTGTTCATTTGCACCCAGATACCTAGATTTCCTCTAAATAGATGGCGCTCAAAAATTTATATAAATTTACACATTTTCTCAAGTACCAAATTGTATCTATTCAGCATAAAACATTTTGAATTATCCTTTTCTCAGACAGACAGGCATAATTCCATAATTATATTTTTCGGAATTAAGGGAGTTGAAACTAAAGATTGTTCAAAATTTCAAATTAAAAACTTTTGAAGATAGCAAGAATTTCACTTTTATACTTCATACACGAGAAAGAAAATAAAGAAATGACGGAAATTCTTAAAATGAGATGAAGTGCAATTAGATGATATTTTGCAGAAAATAATTACGTAAATTTTTCCATCACTTTAACATGTAATTATCAAAATGTTTAATATGTATGCACATTTAATATGTTTCCTTATTTTTCCCTTTCCTATTTCACAAACTATTATCTTATACATTTTTAAATTATGCACATGAAATTATAGAGATTGTAGACATTCACATCATAGTGAAAATAAATAGATTAATGGAAAAAGTATATATATTTTTCTTCGTGTGGCTATTTCCATCCCAATTAAAATGAAAAGATCAGAAGGGTAAAAAAGAGAATCAGGTTGCAGAATAGACAGGTAAAATTTAAAAAAATTACTGATAAAGTGTTTTCAAATGAAACAGTAGGATGGAATCGGACAAACGTCAAACATTAAATCCTCGCATAGAAACAAATCACCCATACAGCAACTATTTTATAACAGCATTTGTTTCAATAGTTATAATTCTTTCTTTTCTGTTTACCACATCTCAAATAATGTATTCAATGTAAGCAAAATTTCGAAATTACACTTCTTCGTGCAATCAAATATTTACAGCTTACTTAATATTTATTTAACTTCCATTTTGATTACTAGTATCTTTAAATAATTACTTTTTTTTGCAAACAGGAAAAAAAAATACAAAAGGAAAATAAACTAAAAATACATATCAGTCGTGGACTTAGATATTTTGCGGTCCTAGGCAATGCGATTTCTGATATTCCTCTTTTAAAAAAGGAACAAGTTATTTCCACGCATTTTGCGTCAAATATTTTCAATTAATTTCATTTATTTCATTAAATTTGAGGAATAGGTGCTTGTTTTAAATATCTAGTATGAATTCAGATCAATGATTGTACACAATATTATTGAAGCATATGTTAGGTATTCATATATATTTGAATAACTAAATCAACATAATGAAACAATCAGTTCTGATTAAATATACTTCACAAATTAGATATTATAAAAAGGTTAAAAAATTCTCTATTAAATACAAATTTAAATGTCGCAACTAAGAGAATTAGTTTTTTAATCGACCTGCTCATAGGCAGTTTTCAGTTTGCCATCCTTAGATAATTGCCTAATCCGTCTAGTTGGAAATCTACCGCTGTATCTTTTAGTTTGTAAATGCATGTTTGGAATTTTATCGATAATTTTATTCCGATATAGCTTCAAAACTATAGGGCACATTAATTAAATAATATGCAACATGTTTCGTTCAATTATCGGATAATATTGCAGATAGTTATAATCGATAAACGAATAAATTTATTTTTCGAATAACTTCCAAAAACATAAGATATTTGTTAATGAGGTTCGTATTCATGTCTTTTAAGTAATTAAATTTTTATTACCTTTTTTATTTAAGGTGATTTTTAGTTATTATGAGATAATTTTCCTGAACAATTCTTGTTTCAATCATTTCAAATTTTGAAATTTAAAGAAAACAGATTTCTCAAAATTGATAACAATATTAAAAAATGCATAAAACGCTTGCATCTTGACTTTTAATATTTTAATTTCATTTTCCCTTTCGTATCATTCACCAATGGAAATATGATAAATATTATTAATGTACCTCTATAAATACCTTGACATTTCAATTTCGATTAGCTATTTAGAAGCAGATTTTATAATATGGATGTGAAATATATTTTACTCTCATAAAAGTATTCAATTTAGGATTATTTAAATTAACGTCTAGTTTTAAGCAACACTAGTGCTATTTTGGGACAGATCCCGTAATTTTGAACCGCGTTCAGATGACGAGGATGACAACTGAGCTAGTATCTCTTCTCCAAACATCCAATGCGCACCAACGGGAAGACGTTTGACCCTGACCGATTTAATGTGCACCAGACCCGCTTACACGGCGGTTCTTCAGTGGAATCGCGTCTCTAACCTGAAACCCTCTGGTTCCGAAGCTGAGATCTTATCACCAGGCCACCGCGCCCCTAAAAATATATTCAAATGAATGCTGTTTTTCTGAAAAATAGGATAAACCTATATTCTAAAATATTTTCTAGAAATACCCAACCAAGACGTCCTGCAGGGAATTATATATATACATTAAACTCCGTCTTCAAGTCCACTCGATCTACTTTTGACCAGAAATGTATTCTCTAGAGGATGAAAAAAAGTTTCACGTGGGATGTAAAAATATTCATACTCGTATACATGAGTCTCCTTTATCCTTAGGAGACAATGTGATGTATAATTTACGTCACAAATTATCAAAGGAGTTTTTTTTTATTATTATTACCCTTTGTTGTCTACTTCAGGTCCCCTGCTTTCTGTCCATTTTCAGTTCTATGAAATTTCAAAATACTTCTAAACTAAATTGTTTCAAGGTTCCAATGCAGTTCTCTATAAAAAATTTCAAATTTCTTAAAATATACATTTTTTTTCATATGCATGGGCTATCTTTGTTTTTATGAAAAAATGTCACTTGATATCGATATATTCTTTTCTTCCTAATGAGAAAAGTTGCCGAAAAGAACGTTAATTATTTTTCGGCTGTTTTCTCTACTATGAAATTGTAAAATTATATTATTTTAAAGCATCGGCATCTCTTCAATATATAAAAGCAATTTTTTTTTCTTTTTGTAAGAGTCTTCTAGAGATGTTCTGTTTTTATAACAAAGAAAGAGGAAATCACGTGTTGACTGCCAGAAAAATGTGACTGGAAACTGGATTATGCACAATAAAAAATCCAATTTAATGGCCAGGTCTTTCCCAAAGTAAAAACCGATAATACTACTTACATTGCTATTTTTAACTTATTTGTAAAAAAAAATGATGGATAATTTAGAATTATTTTTAAAATGTTATTATTTTTAGAAAATAATTATCTTTGATTATAAAACTAAAGATAAATAATCTTTAAAAATTCATCACACCTTTCCTAGACTGTTCAAAATTTCACACTTTTCCTAAACTGTTGATTAGTAAGAAATTCCAAAATTAATATATTATCTAACAAAGATTTTTTAATGAATTTCCGAATTGTGCTGCTTATACTATTCACAGATTTATTTTAAATCTACATTAATGCTTATTATTATTAAATCGAAAATAATTACAACAAAAAAAAGCATCACATTATTAGTGTGAATGAAACGATATTATTATATTATGCATCATTCAAATAATTCAATCCTAAATTAAGTAACAAAGTACCAATTAGAGTGTTTTTCCTTCTTTAGATAAAATAAAGAAATTGACCTTATTTTATATATATTTAAAATTTAATTTAAAAAATTACAATTCATTACACTTTTATATCCCAAGGAAACAAGAATAAAATGTCTCAAAAATAGCGACAAAAATATATGTGCAAGATTCAAAATAAAGTCCCTGTATGTTTGTAAAAATGTAAAAAATATTAATTTGTCATTTTAATTAAAAAAGACTATATTATTTTATATGTATAATATATTGGTTTTTAAGTACATTATTTGAAAACCAAAAGCCCTCCATAATGTTTTTTTTTCAGATATCTCAGTATATAATCTGTATCTCAGATTATATTTACATTGAACTGCTTTTATCTAAGTAAACGGGTCTATTTTTGAATACATATTTATTTTCCTTAGAAAAATAAAAGCATATGTTTCAAATAGAACATAAAATCATACTTTCTCTCATATGATTGTACATTTCTATTTTCAGGTTGAAAAGTGGCTTGAGATCATTCTCTCCCCCCTCTCTTCTCCTTTCCTTAACGTGGTTGAAGGTGCGGGGCTAGTCCAGTGTCTTTTCTCAAGTCCGTCTTGTCTTGGTTCCCAGGGTGTTTTCGTTTCTATGGAACTAAAAAATGCTTCAAAACTATGTTCTTTCCGGGCTCTGCTTACTTTTTCTTGCAAGAAAGAAATTTTTCCCTCAAAAAGGATGCTTTGCTATTTAAGTAGGAGGGGAAAGATAACATATCATCGAGAGTGTATCGGGGAAAAGTGAAAATGCTAGAATAGAAAATTCAATAAACTCAGATCTTTTAGAAACTGAGAATAGTAAATCAAGGTTGAAAGTGAAAACACTGAATAAGTTTTATGTAGCTGTGTGAAGGCCGTTTTAAAACCGAACATTATATTAAATCATAATTTTCAGAAAGGATTTATTTAACAAGATAGAATTGCTCTATATATTTATACATTCATTAAATAAGTCTAATATTTTATTTCCCCAAATTACTTCGTCTTTTTTATTGCAAAAAACTTAAAATTATTTTATCAACATTTTGTAAAAGTCTTTCAATTTTTAGAAAATGGATTTTATATAATAATATTGGAGGTATGGAAACTTTAACATTTCTTCATGTTGTAATTTTTAAATAAAATCCCAAGTAGAAATACCAAAGGCATTTCTAACCATCCTAATAGGAGTGCAAATTGTTTTTAATGAAAGTTCCGAAATACATGCTTTGTAAAATTGGATATGGAATTATCTTTAAAAATGATTTATTTTTATAATAATTTAATAGTAATGATTTTAATTATTATTTTTAATAATAATTTATTTAATTCATTTCTTAAAAATTTCAATTCAAAAGTTAACAAGATTTTGAGAATTTTTGTTGGTCTAACAATAAATTGTAAATAAAAAAAATTAAAAAAATTTAAAAAAAATATTAGCAGCAGAAAGAAACCCCTTACCCCTTTTTAGGTAGTATATTTTGAGATAATTGGTGACAAAATTTGCTAAAAATATATGTCTATTTTAGATACTATTCGTTTCAGTATTCCGTGACTACCATTTTTTGATCGTTCAACCTCACTAAGGGGTGAAATGACGAAGATCGAGCGCATTTCAAGAATTCTTCATTCTTTGACCTCGATTTACGCCCCATTAGATAAATTTTCACTCTCTTTTCCCATGCATAAGAGAATGTTGTGTCGCTTCTGATCGAATTTTAATGGAATTCAAAAATGCTTATATGGCTAGTTGAAGTGGCAAAAAACTTGCAGAGTTGGTACGAAAAATAGTTTATATAATATCATTAGATGTGACCGAAATTAACAATCGCTATAAATCTCAAAATATTATGAAAAATTCAATATCATTTAATAAATTATTATTATTTTGCAAAAAAGTAAATAATTAAACTTTAAGAACAGAAAAATTCCATTTATTCAACATAATTTAATATTTAGACCACTCAAAGTATATAAATATTACCCAAAAGTATTTTATTTTAAATTAGTATCTTTTTAAGAAAATATTATGAGTTACCTGTAATTTTTACTCCTATTAAATCCAAGTATAATCCGTTAAACTTGTTGTTAAAAGTAAACTCTTCTTTTTATCTTTCTTCTAACCCTTATTTTGACAAAGTAAACACATCCTGATGCATGTGCAATAGTGCGGAGAGTTTTAAAATCCGAAAATGAACAGTACTCATATTTACTCATATTAGGGATTTAAATAAGTGAAAAACGAAATGTTTTACATAAACCCCCATTTGTTTGTGGATGAAGTTAGAGCATATTAATTTGTATATTAACTTATTTAAAATAACGATTATATTATAATTTCTAATATTGAAAATAAAGTATTAAGTTGATACTATTCCGCCTTAAAACACATTTCCCCTAATTACAAAATTCAGACAGATCAAATTTCATGGAATAAGAGGAAGCGTACACTCGACGGCATGCCAACAAAGTGTAAGGTATTTGAAAACAATGAGTCGTGTTTGTTTATTTGCAATGGAAATAATTTTGATTTCTTCAACATTGGCAATAGCCCGCAAGTGGGAGTTGCAATTAAACGAGCTTAATATTTTAACGAAAAAAACAGGATTGCTACTCTTATTTAAAATTAATTTTTTAAAAAGTGATCAATATTAGAGAAATAATGCTACAGAAATAAAGTTTGTTTTACAGAAAGGTTAATTTTTTATTTAATTTTGAGTATGTGTATGAGAGATGTAATTCTATACTACAGTATGTTAAATAATTATGTCAAAAGAAATCTTTATACAATCAATTTCATCCGCTCTAAAGAGGGGTAGCTATTTTGTAACAGTGAAATTAATCTTTTTAGACACTAAGAGACATTTTTGCTAAATTTTATTCGATTCTGTCAAGAATTGTAGAATTCTACAATATTCAAACAAATTGAAAATCAGATATCCAATTTCATATAAAGAAATCAAGCAAATTAGGTAAATTACAATTGATTCTTTCCTTGAAAAGCAGTTTTATCATTTTATACCGATTCCTTATAATATAAAGAAGAATTTTATGCGACCAGACACTATACAAAGATTGCTAAAACTTCTTCAATTATTATTTTTCATTTTTCGTATACGTAAATTTATAATTCATAAATTCCAGCTATTCTATAATGAGTCGAAGCCTTTTATTTAATTTTTGTATATATTTTTTACAGAAAGAAAGTGAATTTAATATTTTATACATTGAAAATTGTTCTAAAGCACGAGTATACAAAGCATTCACACTTTAAAAATAAACAAATTCTGTATCTTATGCTGAAGAAACCAATTTGACGATGTAGAATTCTCTCTCACTCTTTCTTTTTTTTCTTTTTTGTAACAGAAAACATACTATGTTCTGCATATTCACGAGCAAAAATATTACATTGAAGGAATTTGAATTGGCATTCTTAGTATTGTTTTGTAAAATTCAGTTTAGTTTAGTTATATTAACGTCCCGTTTGAAGCAACACTAGGGCTATTTTGGGACGGACCTCGTCATTTTGAACCGCGGTCAGATGACGAGGACGACACCTGAGCTAGCATCTCTTCTCCAAACATCCATGTCGCACCAACGGGAGGACGTTTGGCCCTAACGGATTTAATGTGCACCTAACCCGCTTGCACGGCAGTTCTTCAGGGTCTCGAACCTGAAACCCTCTGGTTCCAAAGCTGAGATCTTATCACCAGGCCACCGCGATCCCTAAATAAATATTCAAATGAATGCTGTTTTTCAGAAAAATAGGATAAACCTATATCTTAAAATATTTTTCTAGAAATACCCAACCAAGACGTCCTGTAGGGAATTATATATATACATTAATCTCCGTCTTCAAGTCCACTCGATTTATTTTTGACCAGAAATTTATTCTCTAGAAGATGAAAATAAGCTTCACGTGGGATGTAAAAATATTCATACTCGTATACATGGGTCTCCTTTATACTTAGGAGACAATGTGACGTATAATTTACGTCACAAATTATCAAAGGAGATTTTTTTTTCTTTTTATCCTTTGTTGTCTCCTCCAAGTCCCCTGCTTTCTGTCCATTTTCAATTCTATGAAATTTCAAAATACTTCTAAACTAAATTATTTCGAGGTTCCAATGCAGCTCTTTATAAAAAAAATTTCAAATTTCTTAAAACATACATTTTTTTTTTTTTTCATACGCATGGACTTTCTTCCCTCTCCACACCACATCAGCGGGAGGACGTTTGCTCATGACGTATTTAACGTGCAACAGACCCTCTTACACGACGGGTCTTCGGTGGAATCGGGTCTCGAACCTGAAACCCTCCTTTTCCGAAGCCGAGACTTTACAACCAGGCCACCGCGGCTCAGTAAAATTCAGGATCCGTTTCAAAAAGAAATGACAGAATATCGCGCTTATTTTATTGGAGAAATGTTAAGTTTTCTCTCAATATGAACTAAGACAAATTTAATTGGGAGAAAGTCAGGTTTATTTTGGATAGATTATAAGTCTATTATTTAATTAGCTAGGGAAAATATAAATGCCAAATACATCCAAAAAATCAAATTTGCATAAATATTATATATTTGTAAATAGCTTGCAATTTCAATACATGATACACAAAATATTTCTTAATTCTTTAAATTTTTATTTCAATATTTTTTTAATAATAGGAATAATTACAGAACAAATCTAATTTCTTCTTTTAATATTATTTAGTAAATTAAATAAGAATTTATTAATAGTTTTGTATAATCTCTGTATCTTACAATTATTTTTCTATTAAAAAATGATGCAACACAAAAAATTATCCTAGAAATTCCAATGTATATTTTTCTTTTACTTTTAAGTTCTGCTCTTATAATGGAACTTTTTATTTATTTATTTTATTTTATTTTGAAGTTTGAAGTAATAAGAAAAATTAAAGAACAAATATAATTTCGCCCTTTAATATATTAAATGCTTAATATCATTGTACACAATCTCAGTATCTTAAAAATTTTTGGTAAAAAATGATGCGATATAAAAAATTAAACAAGACATTCCAATATATGTTTTTCTTTTACTTTTTATTATGTTTTTGTGATGATTTTTTTGTGTGCCGTTAACAATTTTTTTATTTTATTGAAAACAAATACTAAATTTTGAATATTACATTTTTGAGACATTGCAATAATAATAAAAATATTACAATACATAGAAAAAGATTACTGAAACGTGCTTCTTTAAAGAAAACTAAAAACAAAGAAATAATGCGTTTCGCAATGCAAGCGTTAATTCTGGAATGCAAAGCAATAAAAATTCACACTCTGGCCTTGCGCAAGTTTGTTACAATAACATGAAAAGTCCGTTGTTGATCAAGGATCAACATCACTGAGGGAAGTCATTTAATTAATTTCACCTCCTCCAGTCGCATTTCCAGGGATAAAAAAAGCGAGAAACTTTCTTCTTTTCCCGACGACATCAAAGGATTTGCTCCTAAAAATAGGGAAACCTATCCAAATAGTACACTTTAAGTGTTAAGCCAGCTAACCGGAAAATGAGTAAATTTCTTCCCCCTTTTTCGCCCCTCTATTTTACAAGGGTTTGTGTATTCAGTGAAGGAGAGAGGATCTCCTTTAAGAAATGATGAAACGGTCCAGTGGATGAAGAACCGCATTATCATTTTCTAGCAAAACCCATTCATCTCGTTGAAATTTTCCGCTAAGAGAAGAGGATGATATTCAGAAAGAATTAGTTTTTCGTCCTTCCAGAGCGAATAGTGATGTTCCGGTACCCTTAACTTTTAATGTAACAGATCTATTTCTTTGTCTCGGAATCGGTTCGTTGAAAGTGATGGATGTAACATTCCAGACAAAAACAAATGTCGGCTAGATATCGAGTGGCCTTTGTGAATGAGAGCACGGAGGAATTATAAAAAAAGGAATTATAAAATTGATATTATAATCATTCTGTTTAAAAGTTGAAACCAATTTGACATTAATTATCAATAAAATTATCTTCCTCGGAATATCATCCTCCTGCTGGTGTGATGTGGAAGTTTTTTGGGTGGGTAGGTGCCAGCTCAGGTGTCGTCCTTGTCATCTAACCGTGTTCAAAATTACGTCATCCGTCCCAAAATAGCCCTAGTGTTGCTTTAAAACTGGAAGTTAATATAACTAAACTAATCCTCGGCATATCATTTAAAATTTAACCCACTCGCGTTACATTCCTTTTGTTTATATTAAAGGCAAGATGTGTTGTGTAATTTTATGATGATGTAGTGATGCATTAAAAACACTTGAAACATGATAAGAAGAATATGTATAGACAAAGCAATATAATATATAGAAAAAAAAGAGAAATATATAAGAACGCCTTACTTAATTTCGATACATTTAAGCAACAATCCAACTGCAATCATTAAAATTATTTTTATCTATTGATTTATCAGTTATATTTCTTACATTATCAAGAGAATCTTCGTAAAATAAATATTAAGAGTGTTTTTACATCTTTGCAAAAACAATAAAATCATCGCTGCCATTGTCTTCTAAATTATGTTACGCTTATTCATTCTTGATACAAAATAAATTATTTTGCAATTATGATGTACGAAAGATAATAGCATGCAACATCAATCTCTAAACAAACAGAGGAAATGACAATTGTTAAATTGCGCGTGAAGTATCGAGTTTGATTCGTTATTACGCATTTTAGTTTCAATAATGCATCACGGGCGTAACTCATTATTCTGCGCGAATAGCTTAAGGACCAAGCATTGAAACTCCACAGTTAAAAAAAAAAAGGGAATTTAAAATTCAAAATGCTAAAGTCCATGTATAGCTAAGTATACTCATTGCATTTTTTTTGTGTATTTAAGTTCCTTTGTTTATTTAAGTTCCTTTCTTTTGTTTTTATCTTTGTTTTTATTGGATCTTGAATAATTTCAAATGAAATCATGAATTAATGATGTCGGATTAAGAATGAAAGAGCTATTACGAATCAAAATTGTTCATGGAACTCAAAGTTGATGTGCATTTAGTGTCGAATTTGCCAATGCTGGGTTATTTGAAATCTAGAGAGTTTGGTTTTGACGTCAACATGGTAACAGCTCACATCTTGACTAATATTTTCTTGGAGAATTTAAAGTATCTTCAGAAGTCGATACCAACATCCAAAAAAAAATATTTGGGCATCACTTCGATAGTTCAGACTGATTTCTTACTTAGCAGCTGTTTTCAGAGTTAAAAGAATAATAACTTCCTGCAGTATATGTATATAATTTTGATCCCTTAAATTTGTTCTGTGAGTGATGTTTCTTTTTCTTTTTTAATAAATTTTGGAAAAATATTTGAATTTTTGAACATTATTTGTCTTTTTTTTTAATATTCCGTTTACAGTTTCTGAAAATAGGTGTATATCGTATTTATTTTGAGCCAGCTATCAATTGTGCCAGTTTTTCTGTATATCATAGAATCTAGAAACGTTTGCTTATAAAATTTTATACATATTTTAGACTAATGGCCTTAAAATGAGGTGATATATTATAAAAATTTATTACAGAACTGTATTATATAATACATAAATCAGTAGCATAATACTTATTAGTATCAAAATTTCCAAAAAACTGATTCTTACTTTGCGATAAGTTATTAATAAAAGAAATTTGACAAGTTGAGAGCATACACGTTTTTCTTCAATTTTTTCAAAATATAAATGTTTGACAATTTGCAGACTTTTTTTTGTACATTTTTGCTTTGGAAACTTACTAATAATTATTTGGTAGTTATTTTTGACACGTTTACACTTTTTAAATTATTTCCTAAGTGATAGACATTTTTTAAATGTACTGTTGTGTGCGCATTAATTTTCTATGGAATTCAAGAGATATAGTCAAAGTTGAATTCAATGAATTCTATCTAAATAAAAGAACATAACTTAATGAAATTTCTAAAGTACAAAAAAAATTTATTTTAAGCATATACTGGAAAATAAAACATTTGTTTCTCTAAATGAAATGAAAACAACATTATCACCTCTTTATTTAATTATTTGGGAGTTGTAATTTAGCGGCTTTTATAAATTCTAATTAATAACAATCTTAAATTATTAGTTAATTTTATTTTAAGTTGCATCGTTTGCTAATTAATTTGTGTACATGAAAAGAAAGGAATTTTGAAGTTACTTCAATGGCTTTTGAAATACCAAAATTTTATATGAGAATTCTAAGCATCGGATACAAATACGGATGTCTGAAGATATATGTGCTTGTCTTTTGGATTTTATGGGACAAATATTATACCCAATGGCTCGTTCAACATCGAGAGCTCTCTTTCATGGTTAATGTGGCATAGAATCCTTTGAATTCCATATTTGAAGTCTGGAGAATTTTCCGAAGAAATCTTGTTTCTATTTGGGAAATACAATACGAAATAAAGACAGGTTATTTTTTATAGCGTAGATAAAAATGCTTTCTTCGAGTTGATTCTGTTAGTTTAATACCCTATGCCAAACGAAAAAGATATGGATGCGAATTTCATAACGTGTGTCATAGTTGCATAACAAATGCAGCAGATTAGGAGAGACACTGCATCCTTTGTTTAGAATTCTATACCATACCAGTTGGATATTATTTTCTCTCGAAATACTAGATTCATATAGTCAATAAGACAGCACACTCAAATGTTAAAGATATTGAGTCTGAAATTGGCAATCTTAAGGACCCCAAAGCAAATATACTTCAGATTTTAAAAACACAGAGCATTTATATATCATTTTTGATGAATAATGTAATAATATAGCTTCTATAAATTTCTTATAATTGTATAATATTTAATATTATTATAAGTCGTCTATTCAGAAGTTTCCAGTGATCGTTTATTTAGACCAAGTTCAATTACAAGTGATACACTGTGAAGAAAACTGAGAAACAAATAAAAATATTTGGTAAATAAATCAAGGTTAAGAGGCTCTAATATCTTTGTATATATGTACAAGGTTTCTTAAAACAAAAAAACAAGGAAAATTTGCATAATTGGAGTTGAATCTACAATTCGCTTATTTGGAAAGCTGTATGTTCACCATACACAAAAAGAAGAGTTTATTTCTTATAGTGCAATCTTTCATGAGATGCAGCGAGTCTGAAAAAGATTTTGTCAGCATCGTTTATAGATTAAATTAAAAAAATCAAATAAAATTTTCAATTTCCACTAAAACGCATTAGATAGAAACAACTGATGAATTTTAAAAAAGAAATTTTTTACTTTTCACTAAGAACATTTGTTTTTATTGCATTCATTGCATTCCATATATCTTTTTTTTTGTTTGTGTCATTTAAATTTAATAATAGTATATTATTATATTCTCTAATCGCCCAAATTGAAAATAGTACTTCGCCCTTTTTATATCATTTTTATCAAAAGGAACAAACTATTCATATTTATTAAAACCAAAAAAAAATTCTTCAAGTTAGAAAAAATAGGATATTAAGTAATGTGTTATTTAAGTGCTGGAAAAAAAAGAAATAACCAAGGAAAAGAAAAGAAGCAATTATCAATAAATGCAGTACAAAACTTCAATATTCTTAAAAATTTATTACCTCAAAGTTCTATAAAAAAATGTAAGCAAACTCGAAAAGTTTGGTTGATAAATTTTTCTGCTGTACAAGTGGATACTGACAAGTGATAAAATGTTCTGTACAGGTAGATATTAATGTCGATTATATCCGATATAGCCGAGAAATGATTTTACCCCATTGAAATGGAATCGGGTACCTGGGGAGTATCGGTTCTCGCACAGAATTTCGTTTACTCAGAAGAGGTATCAACGACGATGCGCCAGTTACCTTGGCTTTAACAATGAACTGCGAGTAGGTGAGAAGAATGGAAAGTTTTAGCTGAAAGCGTTCGCATAGGAGAAGACAGAATTCGTCAGGAATATGTGTATTGTTACATAGGTTAAAGGTTAATAATGGCTTCGGATCAAATGTATACAGTTAAACCAGCAAGATAGCTCTTAAATTCTCGCGCATACTCTATGAAAGATGTTATTCCAGAGAACACTTTCCATGGGAATGGTCTGCAATAGTTACGAAATATTAACCCTTGACATAAATTTAGCATTTTTACTGAATCTGTGGTGTGATCTTTGGCGATTAATCCCTGGTATGTGGTGAATAGTATCCGAAAAATCAAATTTGGGGGGTCGACGGGTTCTTCCTAACCAACTGAAATAAAATTTTGACACAAAACCACAATTATAGTAGAACAATCCCATACCGAATTTGATTTCTTTAAGTTAACAGAACGTCTATATACATTGTTGGATTTGGCTCGACATTAGAAAATTAGATAAGCGTCTACACTATAGATGTTAAATATTTGCATCTAATTTTACCCATCTAGGTGTCTTCGTTTTGTAGTTATGATCATTTTTATTCGAACAACCAAACAAGCAGACTTTCTTAAAATAGATTTTTTTCAAAATTTGATAGGTATCTATCTACAAATTTGGAGTAAAGACCGTGTATCAAATTTCATCCATCTAGCTCAACGCATCTTTGAGTTATTTTTGTTGCAGACATTTGTTATGTATGTTTTTATTACATACATACATACATAATGCCAAAAATGTTTGTCGAATACATGGAAGTCTAAAACTTAGAGACTCGTCGAAATCTCAAGTTCGAATTTTTTGACAATTACACTTTCTTTATACTACATATACCAGAAAGAAAATAAATAAATAAAAATTCAATATAATCTAGTTAATAAATAAATAAAAACACCATGCATGCTCCTAGAGCTTCAATGGCAGGAAGGTAAACTGAGTTATATCAATCCGTTATTTAGTATTAAACTGATATAGAATCGCCCTATTTAGAACAAATAAGGAAGAGGATATTACCAATCGTGTTCGAAACCTGTTACCTATTTTAGTGCATAATTTTTGTGTTCATATACAAAGAAGCTGAGTGATGCAGATGTGCGTGCACAGTCAACCATGGTATATTTAAGCAAACGGAATATATAAAAATGTAAAGATTATGCGTTTGAATTACTGAGTAATATTTCTGAAAACTCCCGGGTTATATATCTGACTTACTTTTCTAACAAACACATTGTAATTTTGTGTTCTTACTAAACAGGCCCCAGGTTGCGTAATATATCTCCCTTGATTTTCGCTATCAGCTTTGGTTTCCTTTTCTCGCATTCCGAAAGGTCTGACTTTATTAAATTTCCCATCCAGTGTCATTCACTTTCCACCCACATTCTTTTGGCCGACGACGCGATATTTTCTATCTCTCTTAAATAACAGAACATCCATTCCTAAAAGGTTCTTTTAAGGGGGGAAGAAATCTGTTTCTTGTAAAAAAAGAGGAAGCATTACAGAATATAGTTTCGAAACATTCTGCAATTTCATACAAACGCTCGAAGGTGAAGAGCCTGAAGCAAACGGATGAAGGAAAAAAAAAAAAAAAAGAAAGAATATTCCAACTAAGAACTACGCCTCCCCCCTCCAAGGGAGGTCGAAGTAAGTTCTCACGCCACATTCACTCCGAATATCGAAGAGGACACAAACAAATGAGAAAAAACAGGCTTTTATATTCTATTTGCACAAAAAACATGTTTTTTCTTCTTTGTTCACAAAAAATTCGTGGGGAAAAACAGGCCGAGTTGACTTAGGAGAGAGTTTAATATAAACGTAATCTCGGATGACAGTCCGCAAGCTAGAATCGCTAAGAAAAATATTTTGGAAAGTTTCTTTTTAACTTTAAAAAAGAGATACCCTTTAACTTTTTAAATAAATGCCAGTTAAAGTGATCTTTAGATAAATATTATGCAAACTACTTTCTGCAAAATGATTGTATCATAAAATCTGATATATTTATCGCTTTTTGTAACTTATTCTTAGTGAATCTTAGTGATAGTTGAAAAAAAAAATAGAAAGAAATTTGCATTTCCGTAATTTCCTCCACTATATAAGAAGGTAGCATTCTATTGGAATATGCTATTCAAATATGCTATTTTTAGAAATTCGGTATACTAGTTAGTACAAATTTTACATTTTTGTCATTCTTATTATAGCAAATCCAAATTTCATGTTATTCTATTAAGATAATATTAAATTTGGATTCTAGTTAGATTAAAATTCTAGCAAAATATTTAAATCATAAAATGATAATTGTCTTCGTTTCTTTGGGTACAAGTAACAATATAACCTAAATAGTAAAATGTCCCCTAATATTGATTGGGTTTAACTGACTGATACATTCTATAATCTCTCATTTGGAAACTTAATGCATGCTGTCCATAAATTGTTATGTTTATTAAATAATTATTATGATTCTTATTTTATATATATTATTAGGTAAGCGAGAGGGAGGATATATCTGTGACGGATTGTTATTTACCTGGCTGGGACCTTGTAGTTCTCAGCCCAGTAACATGACCACGATACAAAAGCAATTTCCCGTGAAGAGTAACTGTTAACTGACTTATAAGCTTTCACTACAGACTCTCCCTCCATTGAGTCGGTGGTGAGAGGAACGATATGGCTGTTGAGAGGTGATGTATTAGTTGTTGAATCTAATGCGCCTGTGCCCATTTGAGCAACGCCAAGGATTATGGCGAGCGTTTGTAGGTGAGTGTTCTGAGGGCTTTGTGTTGCTGCGGCCTTTTTGTGTTGCTGCGTCAAGGGAATCTGACGACTTTGGGTTTGCTGTGGGTAAATGGCGACACAGCAGCTGTTCGAAAGTTGAAGGTCCATCGTCCGAGGTCAGCAATGTGGCGGATTTGCGATGAGCGAGGATAGAACCTGGGACCTTGTGGTTCGCAGCCCAGTAACATGACCACAATACAAAAGCAATTGCCAGTGTAACGCAGCTGTTAACTGGCTTATAAGCTTTCACTACCTATCTATTTATAGCACATCCCTTCATGGGAAGAATATTTCATTCAACACTTCTTAATTTCAATTGCTTCTATTTATTGAGTTATATTTTATTAAATGTATAAGATTGTTGATTGAAAGTGAAGATTAGGAAACCAATAAAATTTAAATATAAAATAAATTGGGTATACTGAAATTTAACCAACGGAATATTGCGAATGCACCCGATTGTATAATTATGTTCAGTTACTTAATCCTGAAAATAGTTCAAATGTATTTCAAAACAGTTGGTGCCTTTGATGAATTGAAATAGTTACCCGTCGTTTTAAAGAACAATAATTAGTAATGTGGATAATGGGATTTTATATAAATTTAAGATTTTTTTTTAAAGAAACGTTTTTTTTAATGCACAGTAAAGTGTTTTATCTTTTTCTGTTTTTTTTCTTCGAAGTTACGATTACTTGAGTAATAGAACTAGCTTTAATTAACTTAAAAGATTAACTGATAGTAAAGTTATCTCAAGCACACAAGGGTCACATAATTTCAAAATTCTAACATCTAAGATGACTGAAAAATCGATTACAATAAGTCTGTCTCTACAAAAATGTTCAAATTAAAATAAATAAAAGTGTTTCAAAACCAAGTCGGCATTTCACTGGAAATCTTGAGAAAACT
The DNA here is from genome assembly GCA_026543865.1 of Argiope aurantia. NCBI lineage: Eukaryota > Metazoa > Arthropoda > Arachnida > Araneae > Araneidae > Argiope > Argiope aurantia. The sequence goes on from JAPMOR010070136.1 coordinate 188,004, forward strand.
ATGAACATGACTGTTTTGAATTTTTAATTGTTTTCTCAAAGCGTTCTATGCTTTGTCATGGAATACAATTTTTTCTTCGCATATTCCGAATGGTTCATCCTTGATTCTAAATGGATTTAACTATATTGATCAAAACAGAACAGCTCTGATGAATTTTGAGAATTTACTTGAATTTAGTTTTCTCACGTAATTTTTTTTAAAAACTCCAGTCATGAAGGAATGAGGATGTTAGCTTTTATTTTTAAAATCTCAGATTTCGATGCAGAAACACAATCAAGTATTTTATTTTCTCCAATAGACATATTGTAGAAAGTAATATTTTTTTTTAATTATGGATTAAGAAATTCTAATTCGCAATTACTCGTAAAGTAAGCTTATTTTCAGGAAACTGTCTAATTTTTCACTTTAAGTACATGTAAACAGTCACAAAACAACATCCGCCGTGTAAATACAATTCCACAAAATAATGGTTATTTTTCAATTCGAAGCAACCTGTTTCCATTGTTCATAATCCCATATTTTAGATTATGCTTTATACAGGTTCTCGTCGAAAAGATGATGCATTTATGTAGGTTAAATTTTACAAAAATTTAAGGACTAGAATATAGAAATGAATAATTTTTTGCAAAAGAATATGGATTTGCATATGATGAGTCGCTACAGAAGGGGAGAATTTTTGTTTTGGAATTAAATATAAGAAACGCCAGATAATATGTATTGCAAAGGGCTTCACATTTATGGTTACACAGCATCCATGTCGCATCAGTAACAACATTAGAAGTACGCGACATTAAGATACAAATAGTAGTAAGTAAGAAGATGTACCAACAACATGCCTACTTCTCATAATCTCTCTAAGCAACTTATATTCAATCTACGTCATGCGCAGCGTTCTGAGCATAAGGACTTTTGTATTTGCTTATCAACCTTCATGTATGGATGGGTATTCATACACAAATAAACGTACATCACTGTCATCAAAAATTGGATGGTATTTGGTGAAAATATAAGTGGTGCATTTACAAGAACTAACAAGTAATGCTAGTGTTTTTAAATCGTTTGCCGTATATTCCAACATCGAAAATCAGAATGGCTAAATTATTTCATCCTAAAAGAAAGATAAAAAAAAAAGCAACTTATACAGTATATAAGTAACTTACTTCTCGAGGATTCATGCATTTTCTATGAACAGGTCCTACGTAGCAATATGAAAAAAATACTCTTATATTTTCACTTTCATATTTTATTTATCATTCTGACTTTCCCAAAACACCGGTATTATTAAAATCTCTATCCTGCGTTACCCACTTTACTTTACACTTCTTTCGACCAACAACAAGCGATTGCCTTTTCTATCTCTTATATAACAAAATCTCCCTAAAATGTTCTTTCAAGAAGGAAGAAATCTGTTTCTTATAAATAAGAGGAACAAGAGCGCTAAAAGAATACACTCTTGAAACATTTTGCAATTCCATAGAAACAAAAACAGCCTGGAGGTAAGAAGGCGAAAAAGGAAAATTCTTCAGACAATCTTTCCTCTTTAAAAGAATGGAGAAGGTGTACATTATGCCACGTTGCTTCCAAGACCACAAATGACACAAACATAAAATAAAATACCTTTTTTTATATCTTAAGTTTTTTTTTATCTATTCTTTGCGAAAATAGACTTGTGGGAAGAAACATCGACTACGTGGCTTAAAGTAAGAAAAATTTAATGTAAACATAATCTCTGGCAGAACACCGCAGGCGAACATATGTAGAAAAACCATTTTATATCGATATTTCCCCCACTTTATCAAAAACGCTATAGCATTTATTTGAAAGGTTACAACGGTAAGATAAAATTTCAAATCAATATTATTTTAACTATTTGCAAACAATATGGTACAATTTTAAAATTCAATATTATATATATATATATGCAATTATATTATTTATATTTATTAAATTTTTTGCAATAGTTGATGAAAAGTAAAAATGGTAGATTTTTAGATTTAGATACTTGGAAATAAGTTCCAGTTTTAGAAAGCAATTTTGAGAAATCAGCTTTTGTTTAGTTGTAGAATTTGAAAGCAACATTGAAAGCAACAGAAAACTTAACAACATAAAAATCACTGCAGTATCTTTGTAAAATTTATGTAAATAAAGAATAAAATTTATTTTAAAAGACAAAGTGTCTCGAGAACGAAGTAAGAAGTTAGTAAACCCTCGATTCTCTGATGGACATAACAATGTTATGAGGTCAAATGATCTCCACTTCAATAAATGACTAGAAGTCCTATAGGGGGAGCCAATCTGTTGCGATGAAAACATTTATTCCATTTGTGAGCCTTTTTTCCAGAACCTCATTATCCAATACCTGTAGTCACTCACGAAAATGGTCATTTCACTACCCTGAAAACTTTAGCAGGGCCGTGGTAATGTTGGCATGGTTTAGGGAATAGCACCTATTGATTTATTTCTGATACGTTTCTATAAAAAATTAATATAGTTATTTATAAATGATTATCCAATAAAAGAAATAGTCCGTCGAATTTTAATATATATAGTTTCTTTAAAAACACATAATCTGTGTTTTTCTTGATTTTGTTCCGAAAGTAAGATCATAATCTAAATATCATAGCTCATAAGAAAATTTTAAAAATATATATATTTTTTATTAACCTCAATTTTTATCCTTAGAAATAAGCAATATTTATACAGTACACTCGCGAGTATCCGGTCTAATGTGGCAGAAGAACTGACCGGATTACAAAAACCCGGTCAAGCCGGAGTTCTACGAATTCATTTCTTAGCCCACCAATACCAGAAGATAAAGTTTTCATACCAAAACTCCCTGTTATAATACGTATTTTCTCACTTCTTATAGAGTACTAAGCCCTCCATTTATCTCAATGTGAACGCAGTCGCTGCCTGGTGAATCATAGAAGTAGTTGCTGGTAACGCTTCGAGTTAAATTAGTTAGCTCTGTACTGGCAGTTTATATATATTTATATGATGAACAGCACATTTCAAGGATTTATTATATAAAAAATAAGTTAAGGGATATAAACTGTTTAAATTTTAACATAAATTCTGTAATGTCCAACATAAATGCTGGAAACATGAACAAAACACTAACGTAAATCGTAGGCCTAATTCTTAAGGAAATGGGCTCAAACCGATTTTATTTTTTACTGATACGTGGTTACACAGATAGGAAAAGGTAACCCTAGGTTAAGAGTCAAAACTTACAGTTTTTAAGTTTTGAAAAAGTCCTTGATAGCCGCCTTTCCTTCCTGATTGAATTACAATAAGAGAAAATTAGGCTGGATAGTACGGAAGCCGGATAGTCGGGAGTGTACTATATATCTTAACATTACTTACAATTCCAAAAGAGGCTGTTTTTTATCTACCATCTTTTATCATTGTATCCTAGTAATTTAAGATTCATCTATACTAATTTGGATGAATTTTAGCGATGCATTGATATATTTTGTTCTTACGTCAAAACTAAGCAGTAGTTCTTTGACTACTGCTGCTAAAAAATGATCGTTTCAATTAAAACAATACGTTAATGCTTCAGAAGAAATTATCAAATTAAATATTTCTACAATTATGTAAGATTTTCTGTTCGTACATCTCATCATAGTTTATTTTTGGAAAGGAAGACTTTGTATTTATCAATACATAAACACCATGACAATGTAAGTGATCCAATTCACTGTAAAGCAATCGCAAATTCATAAGAAAAATGACTAACTGTGATAACGTTTAAATAATATTTCAGAACATATCTATTTAAAAATTTTGACCAATGTAGTTCATGTTTAAATCTAGCAATGGCAAATCGACTTTAGCAATTTTCAATGACAACAAATGGTACACGCAAATTGCAAGTATTCCGTTTGTCGATAACCAATAGTTAAAAGTATCGATATCTTTCAAAGCTATGTCATGCTTAACATTTTAATTTGTAAAAAGTATCGATTGTTTAAAATGCATAATTCAGAGTAGACACAATTTTCTTTTTAAATTTAATTCACTAGTAAGTAATACATCAGTAATGATGCATTAATTTGAATATTATATAAATTATTCAAAGGACAAAATCATTTATAAATATGTTCTGTATTTATTAACTAATTACATTATCTGAGTGTGTCGTGTGGTAATATTTCAGTGAGTTCAAATGCGTCGCCTCATTTTTTTAATCTTTTATACGAATTTTGACAATATTTAATGAAACATAAAAGTACCTATGTAATGGCAATGAGAATCCCCATAACTGTATTTGCTTTATTAAAGAATATACTCCAATACTAAATACATAAAAATAATGAGCAATAAACTTGAATATTTTAATCAAAAATAAGTTGTTTTTTATATCATATACTGTTTCATTTTAACATCATGATATACTACTCAGTTTTAATAAGAATTTGTATATATGTAATGTTGAAATGCCTCATAAATTAAATATTCCCTTTCTTCGTAAATTAACTAGTAAGGTGTAAATACAAGTGGCATCCAACGTACTACAATCACCAAGCATGAAGAACAAATTTGAAACAACACTTATTAAAATTTAATTTACAGCGGTTTAAAGTCATTGATGAAAATTAGAATCGTCATAGCAACTAGGTGAAAAACATTTATACATTCCAACAGTACTATGCACATACTTTAACATTTTATTGTTTCTGTTACATTTTTTCCCAATAACTCATAATTGCATTTTAATTATTTGAGGATATTCTTCCTAAAATGAATATACAATATTACAGATACATTTACAACACTATAAAAACCACCCTAAATAAATTAATTATCTGGCATAACTTTCCGACAAATACAGTTCAATTTGTGTTTGAGGACTTTCCTACAAAATTAAAGTATATTAAATTTTAATTGGTTTAGAGTAATTGCTACGGCAAAACTAATAGAGAAGTTTCTACCATTTTTCTCAGTTTTACCTTATGCTTGCTCTTTCGTGCAGAAAGCGCATTGTTGCCAAGAATGTATTTTTACAGAATGTTAAAGGGCGGACGCTGAAAAGCGGTTTCTCGGTTTTTACTGCATTAAACATAAGCCCGCTATTTGAGCTTTTAAATTATTTAACAACTATTTTGACTGCGAAACTCGCTGCTGTTGGAATGCTGGAACATCCATTTGCTGGAAAATAAAGTAGTGTTAGCGAGAATCCAATAACTGTTATTTTCAAAAGAAGGTATTTTTTCACCACTGAGAAAAGTTGTTTCCAGTTACTGCGCAATAAGAACAATGCACTATTTTGAGATTTTACTACAACTGAAATGTCACAAAGATTAAAGAATATGTTTGAAAACAATTGGTGCTGTTAGTATATCTGAACAAGCAATGCAAAGAGAAGTATGTTTTTTTTATGCCCATTTAAATATGTGCGTTATTATAAGAGAAAACGGCTCCTTTTATAGTTGGATAGCCTTATTGATGAATATTCTATAGTATTTCTGTTATCAAAGAATATATTTTCCTCAATGTATAAATGGTATCTATTTAGATCCAATGGCAATGAGATATCGCAGTTACATTTTATTTTATAAATATTAAAGCATTATAACAGTTACATAATATAAATACAATATATAGGTATGTAAAATTGCCAAGCGAAATGCATTTGTTTCATCATAAATAAATTATTAAATAATTCGTTAGCGCATATTCATTTTTTATCCATATATATTTTTATTAGTCCACACTATTCAACATTCCAGTTTTTGTTTTGCTATCTATTTACTATTTCAGTAACAAGGATTCTAAATTGAAATTCTATTTATTTTTATAGTAGGCATAATTCTAATGCCGTAATTTTACTTGAACTAATTAGGTTTTATCAAATTGAGACAGAACTCTACATAACTTAGTAAACTAACCGAAATCATTTCCTGAATTAAAAAAAAAGCGATCATTCTTATGAAATGCTTTATTCAAATTTTTTATTTAATATTCCCAAATAGAAAAATTGTGTTTTTTTTTTCTTAAAACAACAATTTTTTATTGGCAACATATGATATATAGTATAAATCAGTAATTGAAGTGTTTGCCAAAAGTCCTAAAATTAACAAGTTGTATATGTGAAGAAATAAACAAGAGTAATCTCATTTTGAAATTAAAATAATATATATAAAAAATTGTAATTATTTATGGGGAAGGAGGTTTACATTTGCGAAAACTCCGCATCTCTAATTTCCTCAAAAAAGAATAGTTTACATATAAACGCGCTTCAATATACAGTTCTATTTCATCAGGACTTTGTTATTTTCAGCAAATTATTTTAAACATATCCTACTTAATTTAAAAATAAATTGGCATCAATGAGAAAGAAAATATACAATGAAAAAGTTAATTTTATTTTTAAAACGCATCAAAATTTTGTTGTAAAGTCTATTTTCAATTAATGAGTAGTTTTTGTCATTTATGTCTATTATGCATATAGCAAAATTAACTCTAAATATTAATTTTTTTTATCTTGCTGGCGGTTAAATTTGTATGCATCGACTTTATTTTTAACTAGCTGATATACACATTTTTGCATGGTATCAAAATTGTTTCATAGCTCCCACAGTTTTTAACTAAATTTCCACACTAAACAAATCTTCTTTGTATTCATTTTTATTTTGATTCATATATAATTTATTCATTGTTCTATAGTAACATGTTTGAATAAAAACAGAATATGTTTCAAGAAAGAAAGTATTTTGAGCTTTGAAACAAAATACAGAATTCTAGGAATGTAACTACTTAAAATTTGATTTAAAAATTAATTGATATATAATTTTATCGAATATATAATATTGTAGGCAATTTTACTAATACACGACGTAAAGAAGAAACTTCTGAAATGAAATTCAATATATTTCACCAATTTATTTCATGCATCAATTTGTACACAAAGAGAAGATTGATACATAGAGAGAAGCGTTTGTTTACATCGCGGCACAAGAGCAAAGTGAAAAGCAATTTTTCCTTAAGTGATTTTACAAAGAGATTTTAGGGATTTCTTTGACACAATTTGACTAAGAAAGGGAATCTTAGGTATCTTTGAAAAAAATGAGTAAGTTGTTAGGGATTTTTATTCCTTCTCTTGGAGAGTGAGAAATTGCAATAATCACCATTTGAAAGAACAGGTAAAAAAATAAGATGATAAAAATAGGTGTTAAGTTGAAAGTTGAATCGAGCGCGAACCCCTATCTAGATGGGTAATTGCTAAGAAATGCCTATGGAAGTTGTTCTTATTTTCCAAACCTATTATCCCACAAAAAAAAACTGGTTTTTGCTTTATTCTTAATACATAAAAAATACCTTTTTAATTATATTAATTTGATTCCTATTCATTTCCCCCTATTATTATTTTTTAAATTTAATTTGATACACGATGTTTGGCAATGTTATGAAGAAATTCATCCTTCAAGACTTTCAATCACGTGGTTTTATTAATCATCCAATATAAAACAAGATTCACATTTCAATTAATATATATTCTTTTTTTTCTTTTTTTTACTTCTGCACAGTATTTTTTAATACACTGATATTATTTATTTCATGTTTCTCAGTCCGATCAAATAATAAGGATAATTGTTTTTAAAAAGAAAACCATTTTTTATTAATCATATCACAGACTAAAAATTCAATGATCTTGGTGAACAAGTTAGTTGCCAAAGTCTGTGTTACTTTTATTCTAATAGAAAATTTGATAAATTATCCATACTGTCATTTCTTTGTTTTCAATTTTAATTAATCATAAAAATGCGTTTTATAAAAAAAATTCTTTGGTACATCCTCAGATTAATTCTCCTTACAAATCTACAACCGAATTAATAATCTCCCGATCGGAAATTTGCTTCTTGAACCCAAATGTAGCACCTGAATGACACAAGGCCTTGCTTCCAAGAAATTAAATCCGAATTCTTGTCACCCTAGTTATCAACCAATCGTCTGAACATCGAATCATTCCATCCTACCACTGGCTTCACCTCATCATCTGTATCCCCTCTTCATTCCTATTGGACAATTTGAAGAGATAAGATGGAACACCTCCCGATTCATTCTTCTACCCTTTGCCAATAGCATTGCCATCCTCTGCTTATTAATGTCGCCTAGAATTATTGTAGATAAGCCCGCTGAATGGTAAGGAATCATCTATAGAAGAGCTGAGTTGCCCGGCGCCTGTTTCTATCCCATCACGCACTATAAAATGGACGATGAGCCTTCTGTAGCAGAGGACAAGGATAATGACAATGGGTTCAGGAAGTAATGTTTAGGCTTTAGATTCGATTTCTGGCGCGTAATCACGTCGGGAGTTTTCCGAATAAATTATTGGGTTCTCCGATGTGGACACTCGCGCATTGAATTCTATAGAATGTCTACATCTATTCTGTAGCGAAATTTGACGAGCTGGTATTACATTACTGAGGGAAATGATTGTTATTTTGTAATTTCGCATTGACATGTTTGATTGTTCTTATTATAAGGAAAATGAGATAACGGTTATAGGAAGATAATAAACAATTCTATATGAATGTTTGTACCGCGTTTATTTCTACTATTAAATAAATATAATTTTAACCCTGATCTAATGACCATTTTGGATCCCTGAAATAATGATAAAGACGTCATCGGAGCTGCGAATCTCTCTGAAATTCCTCACAACACTAACGGGAAGATGTCACCACCTGATATCAAACTTTGCATGTGCCAGGCTCATATAGGCAAATCTCAACTTTCAATCAGATATTAAAAATATAAAGGAAGATACAGTCACTAAGCAAACTCTACTAGATCACTACATATCCCAATAAGAATTTTGGCTTCAACAGTTTGAAAAAAATAAGAACATTATTAAAAATTCTTATCACGTTGGAAGATGTCTGAATACAATTTATTTCTTACTGTAGAAAATGTCTTTTAATAAATTATTCTTGTAAGAGTTTACTCAATTTATAACCATTTTAGGACATTCGCATATGTGGTGGCGAGAAAATTTTCTTGTGATCGTCGGGACGACATCACTTTCGTTTCCACAAAAATTCTTTTCCGTCGGGCCCCACGTTGGGCGCCAATGTGGTGGTATGTAGATTATTCCGATCTGTGCAGGAAGCAACAGGACGAATGTTGTTGGAAACATTTCTTTAATAATCACATTCACACACTTAAACATACACTAACACAAAGGCAAGACATTCACGCGCGCGGCTTCACAGTTCAACATCACATCTCTCTCTAATTACAATCGCAAAGCACTATGGGATGACATAGGGGATGGCCTAATAAGGCATCGCCATCTAGTATCCAAAAGAGAAGATAAGAGTAATGCAACTGCTACACATATCATTTTATGCAAGGAATAAATATATCACTGTGTATTAAACAAATATCTTGAATAAAATGTGAAATTCAAAGAGTGAAGAAAACTTTTTTAAATAAAAAGAAATAATAATCACATAGAAAGGAAAAAGAAACTGAAAAATTTAGATTGCATTTGGTAATCAGATTATTGCAGTTAACGATCTTGCAAAAGGACAGTAAACTGTTGTTTAAGACAAACGGTGCAAGAACATAATAATGCTCTTTGGTATAATTTCACATTAGTTACATTATCTTATATGTGAAGTTAGCGTTGAAATTATCTTCTAAAAGCAGATTGATGACAGTTTCATTTAGTATATTCCTAATTGAAGAACAAAATTCGTTTTCCAAGAAATTCAGGGCTAAATACTGTAAAAAAATCAATCAATCTTCTTATTTTTTTCCTATTATTAATTTACTTGAAAAATGTTATACACCAAAAAAAAAATGTGCTTGGTTGAAAGAGACAGGTACATATTCTAGGATAAACACATATTCTAAGTATACATACAAGGACAAGTACAAGTATACATACAAGGACGAGTACAAATATACATACAAGGACAAGTACAAGTATACAACAAGTACATATTCAAGTTCAAGTATACATACATATACAAGTACATATTCAAGTTCAAGTATACATACATATACAAGTA
>JAPMOR010070136.1:216794-264215 GCA_026543865.1 Argiope aurantia
TGTACATTAGATCTTTTGCTCTGGAACTAAAACAAATGGCCAGTTAGGTACAACTGAAAATTCCTGCAAAGTATAATAGTTTGAACGTTAAACCATAGCTTTATGAGGAGCAAAAACTTGGAGAGGAGGACCCATTTAGATGCAGTCCATGGCTTTCACCACAGCTCTAACTCTGAGGCCTGTGTCAGAATTAGCAAGAATTATTTCTGAACTAGACATAAATATAAATATATTATAAATTTCCAAAGTATCAATTTCTTTTAAGTGGCATTCCTCAAAATGTGGTTTAAAATTTAATATTCGTATCTAACCCCCTCCCCTCCCCATTTTATCTAATATGTTTTTGATGCACTTTCATCTTTTTTTATATTTTATATTTCATATAGTTATGTAAATAATATATGCAATAAAACGCATTTTGTATTATTACAACAATTTTAACTTGAAAGTAAAGTTAAGATTCCATACGACTTATAATAAGTTTAATCAAATAAAATGGCAACTTAAAATCTTTTCAATAAAATTAAATGCATTTTTTTATTTATTTTTGCTTTGTTACATTCTAATACTTGATTTCAATACAGAATGAAAAAACTAAGTGCGAATAACCCAGAATCGCTAACTTCTTTAAATATTCAGAAATTAAATTATTCATTGTATCAGCTTGACGTGAAGAATATATTCATTTAGTAGATTTTAATTATTCATTATTTGTGAAAGTTAATTCGACATTTGATGAAAATTCCTCAGGATTCTTAATAAATTATGCATGGGATACTCATAAAAGCATAACTTCTAATAAAGTTCTGACTTAAAGAGATTTCAGAAATTTCTTGTAAAATTTCAGTTTTTAAAATCTTTATTTTTAAATTAAACAGCACCAGATCGTAAACAAGTCAGAAGAATTGTTTTTCTAAACACATTTTTTTTTCGTGAAAAAGCAAGACTGAAAAAGAAGAGGACAAATTAATTCCACCTAAAAAAATAAAATAAGGTATTTCTTTAACTTTTTACAGTCAGGATTTTTTTTTATGCATAGAGGCATTTGAAATTATTCGTTAACAAAAAAATGTTATTCAACAAAAATCAACTTTTTCATTATCATCAATTGAACAGAGCTTTAAAATGAAAAAAAAATATTTCAGAAAAAAATCTTTGCTTATATTTTTGAGTTGTACTTTCGAGTGTTATCTTGCTTATTGCTCTGCGTATTTCTTCGCTTGCTTTGCCTATAGTGTAGATTAAACGCATACACTCAAGGCTCCATATGCGAGTATAAAAGTATGCTATACTATTTTACAAAATTCAATTTAATTTCGGAATTAAAAGTTTATTTCAAGTTTGAATGTCAGGCCTAATATTAATTTATTTTTACTTGAAAATTAGATCATGATATTAAAAAATTTGAACAAAAATTGTTGTTAGAAAATATCTAGATCTCAGTTATTTTTTTAAGTAAGATAAATGTTATAAGTTTGCAAAATATATTTTTTTCCTTTAATCCTCTTCTTTCCTTTACTTCATTTTTTTGTATTTCAGATAATTATCAATGAAAGGACGCAGTCCCATTTAGTTTATAAAAATTAAGAACTTTATTATAATACCAAATTAAAGCAACTAGTGTAGAATTAGATCCTACAAAATTTAATGAGTATTTTTGATTTTATTTTGAAAAAAAAAAAAGAAACGCCATATTTCAATATTCTGGTGATTGTATCAGCCGTATTATTTAATAAACAATCTGATATAAGTAGGAAGAAAAATTAAGAAACGGTCTTCAATATACATAAATTTAAAAAATAGCTATTTTTTATAACTCGCTGCATTGTTTATTTCCATCTCTTCTTTATTATTAAAAACAATCTTGATGAAAATTCTCAAACGTTTTTAAGAAATATAAATCCAAAATTGTATATTCTCATTTATGTTAACAAAATTTCACTCCAACATCCATGGTAGCAAAATTTATAAATGTTTAGTATTGACATAAGTTCTTGATTTTTATTTCCTTATCCATCAATAAACCAGTGGCAATATTTCATGTTCGCTTCTTTTCTTTCGATATGTAACAAAAGATTTTATTTTGGTTAGATTGACGTCCTTTTAAAAACAACACTTTTGGGATGGACTTCTTAGGCTTGAACCACGATCAGATGATGAGGACGATACACTTGAGCTAGCTGCCCTTTCCAAACTAACCATCCGGGGGGGGGGGGCACCTGGAGATGAGGATTGGATGCTTCCGGTATGGTGGGTGTATCTCTCCACCCTGGAGGGTACACAAAAAGGTGGAGGTTCTGACTCCTCCCATCGATAATTGGATGCACTTCCTTCGGGAAGGGTTGTACCGTGGCTGCTGATACCCTTAGGACTCAACCACAGTTCCCGCTAGTGTTGCTGTTGCGGCGGCCCGATCGTTCAGTATTAACGGAATTAGGTCTCGCCCTTGGAGCTCTACAATTCCTAGGCCATCGCAATCCTCATGTAAAATAAGAATTGCGAAATCGTCACAATATGACATTTCAATCCATCTTTCTTTATACATTGTCTAGATTTTCAAAAAAAGTAATTGAATATCCTGAAAAAATTTATATAAGTGACATGAAACCTTTTCTTAGAATTACTTCAGAAAATAAGTAAATGTTTCTTATAAAAGACTTTTTCATATAAAAATTATATTGCATTGATAACATTTTCACTAATCGAAAATTAATGTCGTTCACAAAAATTTTTTGATTTACATTCAATTGCTTTTTAATAAAAATATGTAAATTGTAATAAAAACTGACTTTATTGTATTGTATCAAAAAAAAATTTTTAGTGTGATAACTACAACGTTTACTGTTTTTAGTTATGAAGTAGAGAACACGTCGATCTCTCATTTTCAATTAGCAAGTGACATTCCTGGAATTTCTTGCTCCAGATTGTAAACGCAAAAGAATCTTTTTTTCCCATGGTGCAGAGTTCATATCATTTTGCCTGGAACAAAATGATCTGAATTGATTTAAAGAAACTACTGCGATTCTAGATCTGTTGAAAGCAATAATCGTTATTGCCTGTGAATGAATTACGAAAACAAAATTAATATGGAAAGTTGAATTTAGTGTTAAAGACAAAATTGGAATTCGTAACAGCTATGAACGTTTACTTAAAAAGATGTCAGTCAATGCTGTGATACAATACAAAATTTGATTCTTAATTTTTTGAAAAATTGTAAGCTTTTTATCAGAGTAAAATCAAGCAATAAAGGTTGAGGATTTCGATAGGACCAAATACATTGAAGAACGGTAATGGAACAGATCCGTACAGACACTCCCATACGGGTCATAAACGTCCAATAAATCATGCGTAGCTATTTGAAAAAAAGGGGGTAGGGAGTGATTAGTCTTGGTTTGCTAAAATAATGTAATCTGTTGGCAAGAGTATTTGACGGGAAAATATAATGGTATTTTAGCTACATTTTGATGCTAACAAAAGGAAAAAGCTTCTCGTCTGTTTGCTTCAGTACTGGCTCTGTACTGTTTGCTGGTTCTGTGCAAACCAGACCATCTGACTTCAGCCTATCAAATTTAACAAATATATACCCTGGAGGGTAGAAAAGTGATTTTCAGAAGGATTTTCAAACAATTATCTTTTTAATGATTAAAATTTTTTACCGTATAATTTTTCTTTCTATATTTATTAATTTTTTTTGAAATACAGGGTGTTTGTTTTTTAACTGACGGTACTCAGACCTCTATAGCTTGAACTATCAGCCTCAAATCCACCAAATTTTGTACGGGGACTATTGACGACATGGAAAAAGGAATCCAAGAGAAAAAAATTTAGTTCCAAAAGTTGCCGATAGCAACTTGGCACTTCACACTTTAAGACAGCTAAAAGTTTGCATAAAACACATGAAAAAGGTGCAAAATGCAAAATCCCGATTACGTAGTCAACACCAGCGTCAGTACTTTGAGTTATTAAAAAGAAGCAGGTCATTGAAAATCATTTCAAGTATTTACATTTTGCCTTATCGACAACTTTTAGAGCTAAATTTTATTTCGTGGATTTCTTTTTCCAATATCGTCAATAGTCCCTGTACAAGATTTGGTGGCTTTGCGGCTGATAGTTCATGCTTCAGAGGTCTCTGAGTACCGTCAGTTTAAAAAGAAAACACCCTGTACTTCCCTCGGAAAGATTTTTTTTGAAACTTTAATTACAATTTCAATTGATTAAAAATTAAGCTGATTTTTAGCGTTTTTCCGCAATAACTTTTGAGAATATTAGTATAATTTCACATCGTTTCAAAATTTAAAAATATATATATATTTTAAGTGATAAAATTTTAATAGTCGTACGAATATTTGCTGATTATCGGCAATTTTTTAAACTTTTTTTGTCATATTTCCAACAATGGATTACATGTTACATATGTTTCATGAACTATCAACATTGATTAAAAGATTATTCTATATTAAAAGAAATACATTAAATAATAAATAATCTTGGCATATAATTGCTACTACATGTACTACAAACTGGGTTTATTTTGCATTACTTCATTTTGTATCCCTTATCTTCAAATTTTATTTTTGTTGTTGTTGTTTGCATTAGGAGAAAAGGGGAAGGATTTCTTTACGTAAATGATATTTAATATTAGTAATATGAATTTCATAATAATGCCAAACAATGGAAGGAATATTTTTATACTTTAAGTATTTTGAACATTCCTTGTGAGAGGTTACTTTAACAGTGACTTTAAAATATAAATGTGATCTACTAAATAATTTAAATCCTTTTTTGTGGATTATAGAATTAACATTCTGTTAAATATTCCTTCAAATTTAATACAGTATCACCAAAATTTTAGCCTATTTTGAGAAAAAAAATTACAGCTGTTACAAAAGAATTAAAATGCATTTTTTTTTAATTTAACAATATATTCATAGAAAATGATTCATTTCATTTTAATAACACGATAGCAAAAATATACTGAAGATTGAATCAAGGTTTCATGTATTATGGTTAAAAGTAAATTACAGACATAAAATTCATATAATTACGAGGAATAAAACATCTCTTTAAAATCTTCTTTAATGTTACAGCAAGAGTTTCTCCTGTAATGCAATAACAGAAGTCTGACTTTATTTCTTTTAATAAAGAAATTAATGTTCTAAATTAATTTGATCTTGATATCTTATATTGATCTCAACAGGACTTCTTCAAACTATGGGCTCATTGTGAGATAACCAGACTTTTTCCATAGTAAAATGTATATCGTTTTCATGGGAAAAAATTGCTTAAGAACGTCCGAATGAATGGACACACCCAAATGTGTCCTTAGAACCATTTCTTATAAATATAATGAAATCCTCGAGAGATTTGAATCTACAATACGGGAGCTGTAATCTCAAAAGTCCAAAGAGATTATTTAAATAATTCTAATCGGGGAGAGAGAAGGAGTGTTATTAAATATACAAAGTTGGCAATTGCCAAGGAGCCCCTCAGCTCTTGAAAATTTTTAGCAGTTTTAAATGTTTAGTTTTATCCTTCATTTAATGACAGAGGGCCGAGCAGTCAAATTAATTCAAGTCAAAATCAAATATTCATTTAATTAAATTCGAAATTTTATTCTAGTAATATTCCTAATTACAATTTACAGCTGTTACAATACGGGAGCTGTTGCCAAAAATCTATTGTTTGGCATTATTCTTTATGCTGTTTTATAATTCTAAAAAATTTGGAGCTTTTCAGTTTTAAAAAAATGTCCCCTCCTTTTACAATATTATTTAGAGTGTATTAAAGAAAGTTGTCTTTTGTTTTTTCATATTTTGTTTAATAGTTAATTTTACATTTTAACTGTGCGCTTTTTTTATACATGAAATATTGAAGTGGACATTTTAGAAAGGAGCTTGTAGCTGCAGTATTTCAAAATTTGCTACTTAAAATTGCTGAAAAAAAGTTAAATCAAAATCGATAAAAAATTTGGAGGAATAAAGGGGCTTTGAGATTTGCATTACCTCAGGGCGCCTCGACGGTTTTAAAGGGCCCAGAATTCTTTTCAAATTGGCAATAATTACATTGTTTGAAATATGAAAAAAAGCATACTTAATCATTTGACATTTCCAATGATGCTTTTACTCCGGAAACTTTTTTTTTAATCTGATGTAACATGGAAACTTCACATCTGTAGTTGGAAGCTTTTCTTACTACTTAAGGCATTTCAAGAATTGCTTTTGCAACTTCTCCCTTCTTTCAAATCATTCCAATACCACTAACCTCATTTAATTGTACTTTAAACTTAAGAAACAACTTTTTTAAGTGCCTATATTTAAATAACATACATTTCAGTGTTCGAACCTATTGAATTAAACAAACGAATCAAGAAGAATTAAAGTAAAAACTAATGAAACTAAAACTCTTTCATTTAATGCAAATCTTATATTTATGTAAAGTAATGAATTTACCATCTATAATCTTGAAGTAATGATTACTGTTTCGAAGTGAATATAGTATTTATATGAGTAAAAACATCATTCGTTATTGATTTTTATCATATATTTTTTGAATAAATTCATTGAAAAGCAATTCATCTTTCAGAAAAGTCAAAGTAAAAAGTATGCAAATTGTATTAAAACGCATGAAATAGTATTAAAAGCATGTCATTAAGTACTCAATATTGCGTTAAACATCATATTAACTTTCTTCAAATCGGACACTTTTAGATAACTTAAAATGTTGTAACCTCTTCTAGAACTGATCCTTATCAGTAAATATTAGTAACACAACCGCCTTGTAAACAAGACCATTGATTGACAGTTTTATGATTGGTACGTAAGCATCCGTACGGAAAGGTCATGCAAGAACATCCATCCAGGAAACGCAGAAATGGAAAAAGTATTTAATGTTTTAAAATGCGGCATGCAGCATAGTTCATGAAATTTTTAAAAACAATACTAACAAAATATAAATAAATTGCTAAAAAATAAATGTCGATTTGCAAATATTTATAATTTAAAAGACAAATTAATTTTTTTTGCTCGTTTTTCTTCACATGATAAAATCATAGCCGATTTTGCCCAATTGTGTTAATGTTATCAATCCTTTAATATATTCAAAACATTCAAAAACAGGAAGTAATCGCATTTATTTCGTTCCAAGATTTATTATTTTACTTTATTCGCTCACATTTTTAATCAACCACGGTATTACAATTGCATTTATGTTTATTCTTCAGCTAATTTTCAAAATTTCTAATTATAACTTTACAAATAAAGGCTTTACTAGAGTTTTCAGCAATCCTAATTAGTTTCCACTCTTATGGATATGCAAAACGTAAAGATAATTTTTTGAATTGCTCACGACTCATATATGTTAGATGAATCGATTATACCTCTCAATTTTAAGCGTAAAATTTATTTTATAAAAGAAACAAATTAATATTGTTGATACCTAATAATTAGAGTACCTAAATATTTGAAGACCTACTCGATTTTCTGTTTGATTTTAGCTTTCATATTCTTCCAGTTAATGAATATGGTAATTTATACACTGTTTTACTGAAATCGGTTTCATTCAAGTTAATTCAATCTAGATATTTTAAATTTATATTCTACATCAGGTATTGCTACTTAAAAAGTAAAATTAGTACGAATTTTAGCATGGAGACGATCTCTAGCTTGTATAAACCTTTAGAGAAAAATTTTCTACAAAGGTACATAATTATTTTCTTAATGTGCAAAATGAGCTCTTGAGCAGCAAACACTATTTAGAGATTTTTTTGATCGACAGTATAATAGTTATGACCGTCTTTGGGAAAATAAAAACAATTATGTAAATTAGTATCTATTAATCAATAACAATAAATCTAACATTGAAGATGCAATAACTAAATATGACAGAAAGCTCAATTTTACAAATAATTGAAAAAGAATCACTGGTTCCACTAAAGAAATAAAATCCTGATCTTCTAGTAATATATTTTTGCCAACCTCAATGAAAGGAAAATTTTTATTACTAAAATATTTCATCAATACCACTCGCAAGAAAGAAGATTATCATCACAAGGATATATTAAGAAAGGAAATAAGTTATATCATTTTCCCCTCAATTTTCATAAGTATCCACTTCATCGAACTTCTGTTAATAATTTGATCATTTAAAAATGCATTAAATCTTCCCAACTTCTCCCATCCAGGAACAACTTGCAGCGGAAGACACGGTTCCATCGCTTTCCATTTCACCTAATATTCGTGAGAAATCCTACCGCAGCGCTGGATTAAAGCGAGGTACATTGCTGAATAATAAACGCGACCCCTGTTCCAGAACCGCCCCTCTTCCACTACTGGCATCATTGATATTCATAAACCCTTCCGAGACTCAATCGAATTTCCTCGGAACTACATTTATTCGGCATGGATGGCAACGCCCCGGCTGACATAACTGCTGGCGGAAGAAATTCCATCGAATTTCCTTTAGGACTGATTTCTCAGAAGATATCATACTCAGTTTTTTTTCCTCTTCCGCTTGTAAAGTTTTATGATACAGTTTAGGCCAAGTGGATGAAATATATTTTTACTGGGAGGTTGTGTCAGCAGTTGTGATATGAAGTTAGAAAAAAAAATGAAATAGAATTCTTCTCCCCTGTTGAGAAGAAGATCACTTTGAAATCTTTCACTTCCTTCGATAGAACTTGTTCTAAAAAATACTTTCTTCGAAAAAAGAAACGACAAAGAATGGGCAAAAATTCATCAGTTTCAGAATTCCTGAAAACTAATAACTTTTGAAGTGAATAAGAATTTTAACCTAATGTTACTTAACCTCGTACTGCATAATTAGTTCGCAACATTTCCAAAAAAATTTATCAATCTATGCAAAAAAGTTTTTAGGAATACGTAAACAAAAACCCATTTAAATCTAGTATTTATTTTACAATTATTGGTTTTGCTAAAACAAATTGTCATCTTTGAAATGCGTATGATCTCCTAAATGAAACTTTTTTCATGCACATGGGTATGGAATGAAAATCTTTAATTAACGAAATGAATTCATATTAGATCATAAGAGATTTATTAGAGAAATGTTAGTTTATTCTAAAAGTTATTGAACAATCTGCCTCATTTATTGCAATCAATAAATATCATAAGCAACGAATAAATATTTCAGTATATGTATTAATATACCCAAATAACCAAAGCTATTTAAACATGCATTTTGTAATTAAAAGAAATTTAATATTACACTTGTAAATGTCATGTTAAATCTGCTACAGAAACTAAGGAACAGAAACGTAATTGTAAGTCCTAACTAATGCCTTCAGCCCTTGTAAATGAAACGAAATGTAAAGATGATACGAAGAAATTGCCAAATTATAACCCTTCCGATTAGGTAAATTCACAAAAATATGTAAGACAAAGTTGCAGCTAAATTGAACTGAAATATTTTTCAACTAGGCCAAGTTTTAGGATTCAAAACATAAGCATCACTATTACAAACAATCTAAAATTATTCATCAAAATAAATTCCCACAAGCTATCTATCTTTAAACCTAAGTATTCTACAACGAAAAAAAATCGTATTACTTGCAGCGAGAAAATTAACGTAAAATTCACTATAACTAAATGTGCTTCAGTGATTTAAAAATTTTCAATGCCCGCTCAGGAAGTAAACAGTTCAAAACTGGCTAAAATTCACACATTTTGTCTAATGCTTGCACACTTTCGCTATAGTATTAGGTATAAATGAATTAATAATGCCATAAAATTAGAAGGATGGAAACATTTTATAATAAAAAACAAACGAGCTATTATTTCAAAACTAAAAATAAAAACATAAAATAGGTGACAAAAATGAAAATATTTACATTGAAAATTGAATTTCAATTTTCAGTTATATCAGAAGTAATGAATAGATTTTAATAGAAGCAAGTGTGTATGTAGGTTTATATAACAGAAAAAGAAAGGTATTTCAACAACTACGGTCTATGTGCAATGTTCGTGGAACATTAAGGTAGAACGACTTACAATATAAAATGAACAGAAAAGATTTAGCAGGGAATATGGTGTCTCTTTATGAAAAGTAAATCCATGCCAAAAATTGGAAGTCTGTAAGACTCGGTACTAATTCCTTCTATTCTTCCAGCAGCGCTGGTTCCAATTCATAGTTAGTTCTGAAAGAATAAAGGAGGAATTACAGCTGCGTTTGGAATTCAGCACGAATGTTCTTTATGACCTGGATGGACTGAATATGCCGAGCATTCTAATTCTCCAGAAATTCTGGACTATATGAACCCTAAATGTATTTGTGTTGTTCATAAAAATTAAAACATAAGTTTGAAAATAAGAACAGGGAAGTTTAAAAAAAAATTCTACACAGGACTCACAGACCCATGGGGGGGGGGGGGGTTCATTCAACAAAATGCAGAGGATAATGTCATTGCAGCAGCAATAAATAAGATACTATTGTAATGTCTCGATCCTGATCGATCAAATAAGAGAGTGGCGTAACAAACAATTCCTTTATTTACAACCTTATATGTACACAAAAACAACTTGTTCTCATCTAGGTTACATGACTTAAAAGATTTACACAACAGATGAAAGTTAATTGTGAAATTGTTTCTCGATCAATTCGGAGAATAAATACCACAAAAAAAAACGCTAACAGGCTGTTAGTTTAAATGCCTACTCCAGGGGTAGTTCCAAAAACCCACCGATCTTTATCTGGTGGATCTTAACACAGAAGCCCGAGTCACACGGTTTGTTTAGTTTAGTTTAGTTATATTAACGTCCCGTTTGAAGCAACGGTAGGGCTATTTAGGGACGGACCTCGTAATTTTGAACCGCGGTCAGATGACGAGGACGACACCTAAGCTGGCAACCCCCTCTCCACACCACACCAGCGGGAGGACGTTTGGTCAAGATGGATTTAACGTGCAACAGACCCGAGTCACACGGAGCTTCACACAAAAGCAAGAACATCTTCCAATACTTACGTCTTTCCGACTCCACTTTAAAACGGTTCTCACTATTTTCCCTGCTCTTCAAAAAATGCCGCATATTATTTTCGCCAAATCTCCGCCTCTCATTTTCTCATTGGTGCATTTGAGCTCTTTATCACCCAATAGCTGTTCAGCAATGCTTTTTCAATGGTCTTCAGTCGATCGTGGGATTGTCCATTAATGATTCATCTTTGTAGCTGGCCCCTAACCAACACATGTCAGTTATAGTCCTTTCATAATGGAAAAAAGCTTAACATCTGGATGTTTTGACGTTCTTCTTCCTTGAAACGACGAAATGCAAATCTGGTTCTTAATCTGGATACAACTAATGATCAGACAGAATGATTCTACTGGCAAAGAGGATTCTTAATCTGACAGCTTGGAAGAGCTTAACAATGTGGGGGGGGGGTAAAGAGATGACGGCACATCTGGCTGGAATGCAAATTATCAGGTGTGAAAAATTGACAAACATTACACTATACTATTCACTTGCCCATATGCCCCCGAACCATCGATTTTCTAGATACTTTCATTTGAAGGGGGCAAGTGATGTACTATTTTACTCTCAACAGCCGCTAAAAAAACTAGTGAGGAAATACAAATGTGAAGATATTGACAAGCATTATAATGAATGGATACATGTACCTTCAAATATGCGATTGTTGAAAACTGTAGAAAGTGGTCTTGCTTCCTTCCATTTTGCTTTTTTGGTCTTTGAAATCTCAATCTTGCAGTTAATCCTGATGTTCTGTCTACCTGTTGATTTAATTGACGAATTTCTGAAAGATGTTTTTTGATATATTGTTTCTCCCGTCAGATCTCCTGAAGTAAATTCACATATGTCGAAAATTCTCTTGAGAGAGTAATTTCAACTTTTTCCCTCTTTTATAATCATATACAAGACATTTAAACAGAGTTGATGACGTATTGGAAGCGATTTCCACAGGAATTGATAAATTGCTAAGTCCCATTATATACACTGATGAGCAAAACTTATGCAACAGGTATGTTTTTTGCCATACCTTCACGAGAAATCATCTGAGAGACATGAAATTCTGAAATGAGATACAGCATTTTGTTCTGAAAGAATGACGAAAGCATAGTTGCGCAGAAATGAATACAATGCATACGGTATGGAATCAAACAAAAAAAGGCTTTATTGAACTCATAGTATCGTTACACATGATTGTCTGTCCAAGAGGAAGAACAACAAACAGATGTTCCTTAGTATGGGATATGCCCTCCCCTTAATGCAATGGTTGCTTCATACCGTCTCCCCATACTCAGCACCAGATTGTCCAACTGTTCTTGAGGTAAGAGTACCCATTCTTCAATCAGCATCTGTTTAAGTTGTCGGGTGTTCCCAGAAGGATGTAATCGTGCCGCAAGGCGTCTCCCCAAAGCATCCCACACATGTTCTATCGGATTTAAATCAAGGGAGCACGCCGGCCAATCCATTCGAGTAATATCTTCACTTTCCAGGAGCTCCTCAACAGCATGAGTCTTGTGTGGCCGTGCATTGTCATCCATAAAAACGAAGTATGATCCAATGGCACCTCGGAACAGAATAGGCCATAGGCGGACGAATAGGCCATCTTTGTGAAGGCGTCGTGACACAGTAAAACGCGACACTTGTCGCCCCGTTGCTGCACACAGTTGCTGAGCAATGGGGCTTGCTGACTGGTTTCGGGTTCTTTTCGCCTGGAGGACGATATGTCGGTCATCCACTGCAGTTGTTTTCCTGGGGCGGCCAAGACCAACCTTTCTCACAGTTGTACCTGTGGTTTGGAAGGCTTTCCAAGAGCTCGAAACGACACTTTTGTTGATTACGAACTCTTCAGCTACACTGGTCACACTACGCCTCTCCTCCAGCTTTCCGATCATTCTTCCACGTGTAAAATCGTCCAGGTGATTTCTGCTAGCCATATTTCACGAATTAACTCACGTGCACTTGCAGCGAATGTCTTTAATTGCGTCTCCGTCCTTCCTTTTATTGTAGTGTTGAGCTGCGCGCGCCTTCCGCACGTGTTTTGCGCACGCTCACGTCGCCTGTGACGTTTTGTTCCTGATATTTGCATACGCATGACCTTTCTCTTGAATTACGTGTTCATTGTACTGATCGCAAGAACTCCTTTTCTGCAATTTCATGGCTATCTGCTTAAAATTTGCATTGTTGCTTAAGTTTTGCACACCAGTGTATATATATATACAGCTGTAAGAGGTCATCATATCTATTAACATATTTTTTGTTACATCTTGATTTAACAGTTTCACATTTTTCTGCGCTTATAATTTGGACATATAATCACTTGTGTAGAAGTAATTGCCATTTATTATTTATTTATTTATAAGATATCAAACTATGCCAAACTAAATTTAATTAAAATCCAATAAACACTTTTGGAGATGCTGCCCCACAAATGAGAATTCTCTCAGTTTTAAAAATCAGTATATTTAAATATACTTGAAAAATGTCGATTCATATTATTTTAATTGTGGCACAAGCAGCATTATTTAGTACCAAACATAGTAAAATAAAATATTAGTTGAATACAACCGAGAGAACATAGTTTCAGACACGTGAGCTTTAAACATAGCATTTCCCCTTATTCTACACTTAATGCCCATTAGACTTCATTCTTCTATTCTGATTACACATTAATAATAATCAGTGTACCCCACAAATGTTTTATTTAGTATCTACTTGACGGTTGTTGTCAGGAAGAAATGCATCATAACGGAGCTTAACGAAACGCATGAATTATATTTCACTATTCCCAGCAAGGCAAGGGTAATTTAAATCTACTCGAATCTCTAATGACGACTAATATTTATAAAAGTTTAGTTGTAAGTGTTTAAAATGTAGTAATAAATACTTTACCATTGGAAATGAAATTGGTTTGATAAAAATGTGTCAAGCATTATAATAATATATTTCAATATCCAAATGTGATTATTGTTCGAATATATATAAGAAAATGAATGAAAATATGACACTAATGGAACCTGTTTCATCTACTTTTGAGTGGTTTCCAGTATTAATATTTTACTTGTTTGTTTATTTATTTATTTATTTAAAAGTACATTTTACGAGCTTTTTCACAGGTTGGAGAACAATTATCCTTTAAATATGCATATTTTGATTCTTTTTCTTTACGCCTTTTATGATATTTTATCTCTATTAGAAACTAACTCACAGCAAAATATAATGCTCGATATTCCTATAACGTTTAAATAAATATTCTGAGATTTTTCTAACACACATATTCTATTTTTTTATGATAAGAATTTTATTTTACTTGGTGATGTCACTTCTGATTTTCTTTCATGTAAAATATATGCAGAGAAAGTATATGTAGTCATCAAAAAATTTGATAAGTTTTTCATGCACTTCCAACGGGTTTCCCAATTTTTTTCAAAAAAAATTCCTTCAGTTTCCCTGTGAGCATAATAGCTCAAATATGCAACAATTTTGCTTTGATATGTGGTCTCTACATCAAAACATTGTATCTGTATCGATTGTTTGCCATATGTATGAATAAGTAAAGAAAACAAAACATGAAAACATGCATGCTCACTATATGAAATTCGGTACATGGTTTTATCGCCAAATCTGTAGATGTGTATTTCATTTTGGTTATATTACCATCGGTATATCTATCGTAAATCAATTAGTATAGTTATGCACAGATTACTCAAAACGCAACAATCTAGATGACTGATTTTTAATATTGTTGCGAAATTTTCTTTACCGGGGTTCGTTTGGAGAGTGGTAGTGATATGGTGTGTATAACGCTCAATTAGCAGGCAGAAATAGAATAAAAACAACGACGTTTATTTACACGAAGACACACAGGACAGAACAAAAGCGACAACTATATACAGCACAGAAGACGATTATCTTCACCCGAGACGTGTAGCATACAACAGCACACACAGCAGCATACAACCAGAATCTACTGCAGACAGTAGCGCACAGCTCAGTGCAGCACGAGCTTGACTCAGTCGCTTCTACTTCTCCGACTCTGGCTCGGATTACTGACTTGACTTCGTCGATTCCGCTGCTCAGACTAATCCGTCGTCTCCCCGACTACTGGCTTCGTCGTCTCCCAACTCGGACTTAACTCTCTGGCAGCCGCAGCCCCTTTTATAGGTCTCAGGAGGGGGGGGGGCTAGAAGCCTCTCAACCAATCAGGAACGTTCGAGGCGTATCTCGGTTCCTACTGGACGGATCGGGAAAATTCTCGAAGTTTCGGGTATTATCTATTTTGGCGCCAAAGTCGCCAAATTCGTCGCCAAATGGTCGCCAAGTTTGTCGCCAAGCTCTGGGACCCCGACACGACGCCCAGACTCTGTCCCATAGAGATGACTGTAAAACTTTCTTTACAATGATTTAACAAACTATGCTGGGAAGCCGAATTGCAGCTTTGTAACAATAGTTATGCACAGGTTGCTCAAAACGCAACAATCTAGATGACTGATTTTTAATATTTTTTCTTTCTGCAAGAATTTATATAAGTACGAAATTTTTTAATCGTTTTTTAAATGGGAAGGGACGCTAATTTAATATGCACATCTTATTTATCTCATCTCATGACAAATATAAACACATTATGTAGCGAGTATATAGGATAACAGGGAAGAGAACATTCTTTTTGGGTTATATATAAATTATATCGCATTTAAATTGATTTCCAATAAATAAAATATTGGAATTACAATTTTTTAACAATGATCTATCTTGTTCCAGATAAATTTAATTTTTCTTCATTAAGAAACTCCGTCCTACTTTGTTTTAAAGAAATTTTATTTTTTAAACAGCAAACCATTTTAAGAATTCCGATCTGAAAACCATTTGTATGCATTTTTCATACAAATTATTGAAAATTCTCGTCAGAAGTTTTAAGTAACAAATTGAATAAAGAGTAAATTGAAATTTGCACTGCATAATAGACTTCGCAAAATGCATTTATTCCCACGAAGCTAAGATAAAGTAAAAATACTAAACCTACTAAAAGCTAAAGTAAAGTGCTATCGCAAGTAAAAATATTATTGGTATAACATAATTTTGTATACTAACAAAAGCGATAAACTTGGCAAACTATATTAAATATTGAAATATCACCTTATACTTAAGTCGGCATCTTTATGAAGGAGCAATTTATACAGGATTTTAAAATCAAAACAGTCAATTAGTGGGAAAATATATGTTTTATTTAAAAAGAATTGAAGAATTAAGAATTGAATCAATGAAAATGAAGAATTAGGATTATTTTTAAATGTTTCGTTCAAAAATGCGTTGTTTAAACAGAATATATATAAGTAACCAATCTAAAGGAAGAAAAAGTTTGAAAACGAAACTAAAATGAAAATGAAAACAAAACAGTTTCGAAATCGTTTTGGTAAAAACTTCATAGTATTTAGAGAGCGCAAATGCAGCTACTTCTAAAACACAGATGAACTGATACAAAAGTATAAAAATCAAGTTAATAGGAAAAACAAATAAACCAAATAAAAAAATGAAATATAAAAAAGAATCCGGCCTCAAGACTTTTTCAAGGGTCACCCTCAGGCAGGGATTCAAAAAAAGGGATTTTTTCTGTTAAGGAAATTCTGACAATTAAGTCTAATAATGATTCCTTCGTGACCCGAAAATCCCCTGAAATTAGGTCCAAGAGATATACCATTTAAACAGAAAGGAAAACACAAAACGACAAATTGTGATTCTCGCTTATTACACAATCGATAGCTTAAAATTTCCTTGACTGTTTATGGTATGTTCTTGCCTTTTCGTTTTTTCTTTAGTGTTATTTTATGGTATTTTGGTTTTTATTGTTTTTTTGTTATTGTCTTTTTACTTATTAGTGGTTTTTCTTCTAATTTGTCATTTTGTGTTTTCCTTTCTGTTAAAATGGTATATCTCTTGGACCTAATTTCAGGGGATTTTCGGGTCACGAAGGAATCATTATTAGACTTAATTGTCTGAATTTCCTTAACAGAAAAAATCCCTTTTTTTGAATCCTTGCATGAGGGTGACCCTTGAAAAAGTCTTCAGGCCGGATTCTTTTTTATATATTTCTTTTTTATATTTTTTTATTTGCTTTATTTGTTTTTCCTATTAACTTGATTTTTATACTTATATATATATATATATATATTATATGATATTTAACTAAGGTTAACTAGAAAATAATATGGTATGAATATAGAATATTCACTCTAATTGTGGCTACCACTATAATCCAATCTAAATGTTACTAGTACTGTAATCCAATCTAATTTCTAAACCATTCAAAATATGTACATATTTCTAGTTGGAAAACGAATTAAATTATAAAAATGTTGTTTCAATCAATTGTGTATTGATGAGAAAATTACAAAATTTGCATTTTTATACAGTCTCTTGATCTCATCTTTCATACTCGGTCAAATCTTCTTGAAATATTAACATTTTAAGCAACTCATTCCAATATTTGGAAACTTTATCGAATTATAAAGCTCTGAATTGCATTACTTTAAATAAATTAGGAATCACGACGATCTGTAACTCACACCACATGGGCAGCCTGAAGTTCAGTTTAGTTATATTATCGTCCCGTTTTAAAGCAACACTAGGGCTATTTTGGGACGGACCTCGTCATTTTGAACCGTGGTCAGATAACGAAGACGACATCCGAGCTGACACCTCCTCTCTAAACTTTCTTACAACACCAGAGGGAGGGAGTTTGACCCCGACGTATTTAAGGTGCACCGGACCCGCTTACACAATGGTTCCTCGGTAGAACCAGGTATCGAACCCGAGACCCTGCGGGTCAGAAGACGAGACCTTACCACCAGACCACCGTGGACATGGGTAGCCTCAAGGTATATACCGAAATGATATAAAATCGCCCGAAATAGTGTCATTCAAAATTCAAATCTCGTTCAGATTCGTTTGTAAATGTGTGGAACTTTATTTAAAATATTAATATGTCAAGACTATTTCACTAAATATCGCTAATAAAACTGGATAACTATAAATAAAAAATTTAGGCACCTGCATATTCCCAAAAGTTTGTGTCAAATAATGTCAATTTTTTCATTTAAACATTTAGCAGAATTTCTCAATTAAAAATGTAATTTTATTTCTGAAGAAATTAGTTATGGAGTCGTAATTAGAGATATATTTATGACAAATGAGGTCTCTTCTAACAGGATAATGCAACAATATGAAACAACTAATCAATATAATACATGATAAACGCGCCTTGATGAATGTTAAAATTCTTTCTCACTATAAATGATCATACAATGTTAATTAAATATTCAAGAGTTATTTAAGAACCATTGACGTTTTCCGAACTCCTGCCATTTTTTTCAGTGGATTTCGATACAAAAGTTTCAATTCAAATTCGGACATTCTAAAATCAAAAAATATCTATAAAAAATATTTTTTTAAAAAACCGCACAGTTCAGCATAACACACACAGACACACAATATACTATTACGAATGCAAATCTAAGTTATCTCAAAACGGTATTCATTAAATTCATGGACTGCTCAATCAATTTGTTTATTTGCGCATATATATAAATAAGATAAACTATGTAACACAACAATTTAAACGGATGAGTTTTAGTTCAAGATCGCAGGTTTATATAATTTTTGTATTGATGCATCAATTGATTGCACTTTGCCTGACTCTCAGGAAGAAAATCTCAGTGTCTGGATAGAAAGGCTTTAAAGCACTAAACACCAAATAAATTAAATTCGGTTCGTAGTCTTGATATCAAAATTATATATGAATACCTTCTATGTAATGAGTTAAAAGCAAAAGATTAAAACTCTGTATTTTATTTGCTTGATTTATGTTTATCATACAAAAAACATTTCGGTGGTGCAAATATGCATAAAAATCGAGAACGACAATGTCGGGAATTACTTACTGAAAAGTTAAATTAATATACATGTATACTAATAACGAAGATAAAAGTGTGTACGTATGTGTGTATATATTGTTACGAAATTTCTTTACCGGGGTTCGTTTGGATAGTGGAAGTGATATGGTGTGTAGAGCGCTCAATCAGTGGACGGTAGTAGAAAATAAGAGAACGACGTTTATTTACACGAAGACACACAGGACAGCACAAAAACGATAACTATATACAGCACAGAAGACGATTATCTTCAGCCGAGACGTGTAGCATACAACAGCACACACAGCAGCATACAACCAGAATCTACTGCAGACAGTAGCGCACAGCTCAGTTCAGCACTAATACAACCAGAATCTACTGCAGACAGTAGCGCACAGCTCAGTTCAGCACTAGCTTGACTCCGTCGCTTCCGACTACTCCGTCTTCTACTTCTCCGACTCTGACTCGGATTACTGACTTGACTTCTCTGGCAGCTGCAGCCCCTTTTATAGGTCTCAGGAGGCGGGACTAGAAGCCTCTCAACCAATCAGGAACGTTCAGTTCCTACTGGACGGATCGGGAAAATTCTCGAAGTTCCGGGTATAATCTCTTTTGGCGCCAAAGTCGCCAAATTGGTCGCCAAGTCGCCAAATGGTTGCCAAGTTTGTCGCCGAGCTCTGGGACCCCCGACACGACGCCCAGACTCTGTCCCATAGAGATGACTGTAAAACATTCTTTCCAATGATGGAACCAACTATGCTGGGAAGCAGCATTACGGATTCGTAACAATATATATATATATATATATATATATATATGTTTGCGCTTTGTTGGCAGACCCTGTGACCTACGGCTAAAATATTTGGTAGATAAATGTCTTCAAAGGGGTGTGGGATATGCACCTTGGAGCGATTCTTAAAAATTAGAATTTTAATTAAAAATAAGCTATATATTAATGTTATTTCGCTATAACATTTAGAAATATCACATCACAACAGTAAATTGTACACTGTTGCACAATTTATGTTTTTAATGAAACAAATTTAACAGTCATGTGAATTTTCGCTGAACTTATTCTTAGTTTCCTAAATTACTTTGATGCGCTGAAAATTCAAACCGTTTTCACCGTTTCATCAAATATTGAATCACGTGATTTTCCACTATTGCTGAAAACTAAAGAAGAAGGATTATCTTCAGTATCTGTGCAGATTTTACATAAAGAATAAAAAGATACAATTCCTCGAAATAATGAAATTAAATAAACCTGATATTTAGGTTTTTAGACCTTTGATGCCATGGAATTATCTCCATTAGAAAGGTTCAAAAAACAATAACGCAGTAAAACAATTTAAATAAGACAATAACATAGCACATTTTTAATTTCAAACAATTAGGTGAAAAATAAACAAAATATTATATAGAAAACAAAAAGAAAATTTTATACGAAAAACAAACAGAAAATATTATACAAACATAAATTAAACATATATGTGAAAAATAAAGTGTAAACAAATTAAATCCCTTATCACAAAAATTAACCATTTTACCCAAGCAAAAGAATGGATATATTAAATGCAAATATTAAAATTAACATCTAATGACGAAAAAGAAAAATTAATAAATATTAAAAAATACTTTTGTCATATTTTATCGCACCAAGAGAACAAGTGATTAAGAAAATGTTTATTATAAAAATTGGATGAAACAAATATATTTTTTAGGGGTTCCAAAACTCAAAATGCCGTGTCATTTAGAAACACGTTCTTAATTCTTGAAGAATAGTGTGCTTCTACGACATTTCTCTGGAAAATAAAACAGGTCTCGTAAACAAATACTGTCATTTCCATTCTATTATCACTTTAAGAAATGCAAAATCACCCTTAATTGCATTTAATGTAGTGCAGCTACCTCAACTCGGAGATTTCACGAGGAAAATTTAAATGTAAGCGTTGAGCGCAATAGCAAACCATTTTGCCGAGACGATGTCTCATTAGCATACTCTTACATTTTTAAAACTTTATTTGAAGCTATCTTTGTTGTCTTGTTGTCTAATATGCATAATGCGCAGTAGACAGAATACGCAATTGTAACAAAATTTAATAAAAGCTTAGAGTTGGCACATTTTATGTTAAGACACTTTTCATGAATTTCTCCTGTTTAAGGAAAATCGCAACGAACATTGTTATTTTTTTAATAAATAGCATTTTTAGTAAAAAGTGATATTTATATATTAAAAATTTAAAGAATTAAGTTAAATCTAAATCATTAATATTTCACGGGGGATTATAAAATAATAGAAACACCTGTGAATAAATGTAACATTTCAGAAGGCTTAAAAGTTATTCTTAACTCGTAAGTTTTAAAATATAACCTTAGCTACCAGTTTCCTTCATATAATATACTATATATCATGATAGCATGAGACAGCTTTAATGACGATGTGTGGGTTTGTATTTTTGAATGCACTGAACAATTGATAAGCGGAAGGCTGTTATATGGTAGTAATATAAATAATCTTTAACAATTTTTCCCACAGCAGCACCGGTATACATTTGGAGGACACTTGCCCAAGTATATGATCATGAATATCTCCGCTCAACTTTAAGGCATGGACGATCCGTCATTGTATGGGCAACCATGTTTTGGTTTTCAACAGGCCCAAATGTTGCGCTGAAAAGAAGGGCCACTGGGAAGAAGTATAGAGAGGTTTTTAACTGACCAGGTTCATCCTATGATGCAAAATTTGTTTGCTGCAGGAGATGAATGATAATGCTACTATTCATGCAGCGAGACTTGTCGAATTGTAGTTTGATGAAGTAAAACATCTCCTTGGCCAGCTTAGTTCGCCGACCTCAAAATAAAGAAACTGATATGATCTATTTTAGAGTATTCAATTCAGAATTTATATCCTCCACCAGTATCTCACCTGGATCTTTCACAATTTCACCAAGAAGAATGGTATAATATTCCTCTAAACGCTATTCAGTACCTGTATGAGCCAATTCCTAGATGAATCCAAGCCATATTGCATGCCAAAGTTGGCCCTATACCTTATTAATAAAGATTCTTCCATCCGTTTGTGATGTTTCTATTATTTAAAGAGCCATCTGTTATGTGAACAAGAAATTTCGAGATTGATACCTTGCCCTCGAAAATGCTAGGGACACTGTGTTACACGCGCTAATATACGTGTAATTAATCTGTAATAAATGATTCTAGGATTGATATAAACAAATTAAAAATTAGAGTATTTGAAACTTATTGAAAATAACTTTATATAGCAATAAAAGTTTCTATTTTTTTAAATGTTTAAAAGTGTATATACCTAAACATTCTTTTTTTGAAGGATAAACAACATATTTCATAAACTAACTTGATGTATCATGTTTTATATCAACACATAAAATTAGGAATTGTTGTACAGAAAAATCATTTCGCCAGATGTATTCCGATATGGTGGCATTTTAATATAACAAACGCGAATTTGAAATAACACTTTATATACAGTAATAAAAGAATGTTCTTAATTTTTTATTAATATGTGGAAGCGCATATACGCAAAAAAAGATCGAAGAAACATATCTTGCATTTCATTGGGTGGTAATTTGATGCATCTGATGTTTTATATCAAAAGATAAAATGAGAATTATTATTCGCAGTGAAAAATCAATTTCATCAAATATGACACGATATTTTTATATAACAAATCCTTCACAATTAACTACCACAAGCCACGTGGTATAAATCTGACTCTAATGTACAGAATACTTGCATATGTCTTATAATTGCCCCCCTCACAATTATAGGATATGGGATTTTTCTAAAATATTTGCTTTCAATTTAGAGCACAAAACAAATTTTGGACTTGAATATCAGAATGGGAACCAAAATTTAAACCTTCCAAAAGAAAAACTGGAGTCACTTGACGTGACACTGTCAGTAGGCAAAGGTCTTTACTATAACATAAAACGTATCAACACCAGATGAATGTTTTTATTTCACCTTCTCTAATAAAACATGAAACATAACCAAAAAACATAAAACAAAATTTAAAAAAAAATACGCGATTGCAACATGTCAATGGAGAATCGTTTGTTTCCGTTTTCAATGACGTATTAAATTTTAATATGGAAAAAACAATTAAATTTGTCGGTACAAAACTATTTTGAGATTAAAGAAGAATTTCACTTACGATGAAATTAAAATATTTAATTGCATGTATTATTTAATAAAAGAATTAAAATATGCCCAGTTCGAAAATAATTAAGAATGTGAGTTAAACAAAAAAAGTGCCAAATAAATTAAACATTAAAATTAATTTCGAATTAAATCAACGTTGAACAAAAATAATTTGTAATATTTACATTTTTACAAAGCTGTAATTAAATAATTAGATTGTTAAAAAATTTCTAATAATGATCAAAAACATTTTTTTATTAATTTTCAAAATTAAATAAATTACAAATGGAGTAGTATTTAAAGAACGAATGAAGAAAAGGAATAAACTTTGAAGACAAAAAGCAACAGACAAAAACAAAATATTCAAATTTTATTGTTTATCATTTTTTTTCAAAAAAATGCATCGGATTGTATAGCCAAAAGTAAATACAAGATGGCCCTATAAAATTTGCATAACAGGCTACGGACCTTTTCCAAGAATTGTTAAATCCATTTTAGTAATGAAAATATATTTCAATTCGGAGATTTTCTGAGAAAAATCAAACCTCGAAAATGTGATACTTACAAAAACAGACATTATTGTTACGAACCTGCAATTCGGCTTCCCAGCATAGTTTATTCCATCAATAGAAAGAAAGTTTTACAGTCATCTGAATGGGACTAGCGCGTCGGAGGTCCCAGAGCTTGGCGACAAACTTGGCGACCATTTGGCGACTTGGCGACGAATTTGGCGACTTTGGCGCCAAAATAGATAATACCCGAAACTTCGAGAATTTTCCCGATCCGTCCAGTAGGAACCGAGATACGCCTCGAACGTTCCTGATTGGTTGAGACGCTTCTAGCCCCGCCTCCTGAGACCTAAAAAAGGGGCTGAGGCTGCCAGAGAGTCAAGTCCGAGTTGGGAGACGACGAAGCCAATAGTCGGGACAACGGAGAAGTCCGAAGACGGAGCGGGGAAGGCGGAAACTACGGTGAGCAGCGACGGAGTCAAGCTCGTGCTGAACTGAGCTGTGCGCTACTGTCTGCAGTAGATTCTGGTTGTATGCTGCTGTTGTATGCTACACGTCTCGGGTGAAGATAATCGTCTTCTGTGCCGTATATAGTTGTCGCTTTGTGCTGTCCTGTGTGTGTTCGTGTAAATAAACGTCGTTGTTTTTATTCTACTTCTGCCTGCTGATTGATCGTTCCACACACCATATCACTCCCACTATCCAAACGAACCCCGGTAAAGAATTTCGTAACAATATTTTCGAAAAGCGGGCTCATTATTATGCCTTTACATTTTTCAAATTTCACTAAACGGTTTTAGTTCATTACATTACTTTATACGCAGAATGCACAGGCAAATGAAGTATTGCAAAAATTCTGAGAAAAGATGAAGGATGTATTTTCTTGACAAACATTTAAATAATTTCGGTTCATGAGGTCTAATATAGACTTTTGAAAGTGTAGAGAACTTTCTTCCGGTTTGTTATTAATATGAGTTTAATTAAATAACGAATACGAACATATTTATTTTTTCAAAAATTTCGAATTAACAGCAATCAAATATTTATAATTTTGCCATGAAACTATATATTTCCATTCTACCAATGAAATAAATGAAGCTTTTAAAACAATCTTTTAAGCAGTAGATTTTTTTTAAATTGTCAAAAAATTTGCATTTTCACACAGTTTTATTACTTAAATATAATTTAAATACAATATATTGTTCAATGCTTTTAAAAAGAAGGAAATATAAAAACAAAACAAAAAAAAGAAAGAAAAGGATGGGATAATTTTTATTTTTGGCACAAATTTTTTTGCAATGTAATATGCCAAATTTTATAGAAAATAGGGCTTATGCCTATTTCTATAAAACAAAATTTAATAAATTTAAGTTTATTTCTATTCTATTAGAATTCGCAAATTCCATTCTAAAATGATTGTCAGAATTTTCTATCTTTTGTGTTTTTAATCAAGTTATCAATTTAAAAAAAATCATTCTCAAATGAGAGCTGAGTTATTATTTATTAATACAATAACTGAATAAATAAATAAATACAATTGCTAGCAAATGTTTGGCCCATTCAATTGAAAACCACAAACATACTTAAAGGATGATTGCAGCTTGTTGCACTTCATTCCAAAGACGAGGATTGTTATTCTTAATATTTAATAATTTAATTACCTGTATATTATCTATTACCTGTATTTGTCTTACCTGTATATAATCTATTACCTGTATTTGATAGCTGCAATAAATTTCTTTTAGGACACACTTCATAATTTTTAATGGAAGCAATATTAGGACTCGATCAGACGACAAGCACGGTGCCGAGTCACATTTGCAATCCCCATATTCACGCAGCAGAAGACGCTCCACCCATGAAGTTAGATTTAATATGCATCACGCGACATACTCAACGGCATTTTATTTGGCTGAAATTTAGAACCTGTAGTTCTTCGTGTAGGAAGACGAGATCTTATCACTAGGATACAGTGACCCATTAAACGATAGAGATGGCGATATATTAATTAATAATGACCGAAAGACGAGTTTTCAGGAATGGAAACAGGAATTAGCCTTTAGAAATTTTTGTGCAAATAAGGCGAGATCTGAGATTAATTATTGATCCAAATTCCCTTTTCCTTTAGAAGCAAACAATCCATTTTACCTAGAACCACTGACGATCTTCGGCACCAAGACGGAAGGATTCCACTCTCTTCCGAGAATTAGTCCGGCAGATAATGCTGTTCTGAATAAATATTCCATTTGTCTTTTATATTTCATTGTACATTTCCTGGGAAATGTCTGCTACTTCAGCAAATATACCCAATGATGTTATTCTACTTTAGAAGAATGTATGTTTGGCACAATACAAAGAATACATATATAAACCGTTTTAACCATTAGTGCAAATGTTGTTTGAAAATATTAGAACATATTAATAATAGTCATTAATTTTGGAAACAACCCTTAAACACTTCAATATATCTTTTTTAAATTCATAATGTTATCGTTTATAGTTTTCGTCAAACAATTGTGATTATTTCAGTAACGCAGTATATATCATATTATTTTATTTAAATGTTAATTTCCTAATTTTATCCTAAATTAAGCCCATATTTCTTTTTTTTCTGAAATTTTCTATTATTTCCTGATCGAAATTCCACTTTTTTATTTAATTACTTCTAATATTGGCTCTAAAAAATAGTTGATTTTGGACTTCTCACACTCCGAGAGCAGGGTTAAAAATCCCTAACGTCAACAGCATTCTATTAAAGACAGGAGTCAGAAATCACTATCAAAAATCTTTTAATAAAATTCCTAAAGGGAAACATTTGTCACTTGTGTTCGGGTGTAAACATGCGTGTTCCATCTTCATCCTTATAGGTGAAGTTTTCCCTCCCATTGAAAAATGAATTTTATAAAAATAAGCTCCTTTTATAAGTTGATTTCGAAAGTCTTTTCTCCAAGGCCATACATCAGGTAGATTTACGCTATATTATATAATCCATTTATACTATACTATATAAACATCCATTCTTTCGCATTAATTCTATAAATATTCCGTGACTAATAAAACTTTGAATATCATTATTTTCCTCTATTTTCAAATATTTCAACGATCTACTTGAGGATGATAGCAAAGTAATGAATTATTTTGTCTCCAGTTGCCCATTGAGTGATTAAAACAATGACATTAAAAGATTCCTAACTAACAATTAAGATAGTAAAAGAGTGACTTTTTTTTTATTTGTTTGAAATATTCCTATTCTATGGAAACTTAACGAATCTTTGGTAACACAATATGGAAATAAGTTAAACATTCAAAATTTCGGATTTTTTTTTCATTAGTACTTTTATTCACTGAAGAAAATTTAAAATGTAATTATTTTTATTATTTAAGGTATTTTTTATTTGGAAATATATTGTTACAAACCTGCAATTCGGCTTCCCAGCATAGTTTGTTCCATCATTGGAAAGAAAGTTTTACAGTCATCTGAATGGGACAGAGTCCAGGTGTGCGTCGGAGGTCCCAGAGCTTGGCGACAAACTTGGCGACCATTTGGCAATTTGGCGACTTTGGCGCCAAAATAGATAATACCCGAAACTTCGAGAATTTTCCCGATCCGTCCAGTAGGAACCCAGATACGCCTCGAACGTTCCTGTTTGGTTGAGAGGCTTCTAGCCCCGCCTCCTGAGACCTATAAAAGGAAGCGGCCGCCGCTGCCAAAAGGGAGACGACGGAGTAGTCCGAGTTCGAGAGCAGCGGAGTCGAGTCGACGAAGTTAGTAATCCGAGTCAGAGTCGGAGAAGTAGAAGACGGAGTAGTCGGTGAGCAGCAACTACGGTGAGCAGCGACGGAGTCAAGCTCGTGCTGAACTGAGCTGTGCGCGCTACTGTCTGCAGTAGATTCTGGTTGTATGCTGCTGTTGTATGCTATACGTCTCGGGTGAAGATAATCGTCTTCTGTGCTGTATATAGTTGTCGCTTTTGTGCTGTCCTGTGTGTCTTCGTGTAAATAAACGTCGTTGTTTTATTTTCTACTACCGTCTGCTGATTGAGCGTTCTACACACCATATCACTTCCACTATCCAAACGAACCTCGGTAAAGAGAATTTCGTAACAATATGTATAACTCTAACAATTTAAAAATCAACAATTGGTTTACGATTAGAAAGAAAGAACCCAATTTATGTTTAAAAATGTAAAAACTAAAGCGTAAGAAAAATTATGAAAGGGCCTCTTCCACATATATCCTTCTAATGCATGTACTTATTTCATGTAGTGGGTGAAAATCTTTCATATTAAAGCTTGACAATTTTGTGAGTTATGTGCTTACTTTGAAGCCGTTTTCCTGATATCACAACAGATCTGGTATCGAGATCTGTCCAAAGTTTTCTCATGTGGTCTCAAAATAAGCATCATACTTCTCTCTAAAGTAAACTTAATTAAATCTTAAAAAATTCCTCAAACCATCTTTCTGTAATTCATTTTTGTCATTTCATATTCAGTTTTATTTATTCATATAATTATTGCAATTTTATTTTACTTTCAATTCATCAGAATAGGAACAGAAATAAAATAAATTATTTCATGTTTCTATTCTGATAGCCTTTTAACTAGAATAAAAATAACCCCTAAAAATTAAAAAAAAAATAAAAGAATTAAAACTGGAGTGAAACGATGCACGAATTAAAGCTGTAAGCTATGAACAGTGAATAAAATCAGTAGTTCGTATTTCATATTAAATCACTAATGAATATCATTCTAGATATTTAATAATGCAGTTAATAGAAACCTTTTTACACTACTTAATTTAGGCTAATACATTTTAATTTCATATCAAATGAAGACGATTAAAAGATTCTAAATCGTCATCCTCGTGGAATAAAATTTGAAAGCTGGTTCAGTTGATTCAGAAAGAAAACAGGCAATTTCATGTCATTCAAAAGTCACTTTTCTAACAAAACAAAAAATATGTCCTTAAATGTTTTTCAAATGCAAATTTTAAAACGAGGCCTCTTCTTTCACAATAGTGCATCATAATTAAATTTTCATAATATGAATAAAATATAATATTCCAAACTCAAGAATATTTCCTCGTGAGATTAAATATATATGCAAATGTCAACTTAATTTGAATTTTAATTACAGAATTTGATATTCCAACTTTTTTTCTTCTTCAGTAATCATGAAGGAAAGACATATTTACAAGCATGCATTATTCTATAGATAACAAAAATAACGGAATAAATATCATAAAATCATACGGCAAGTTAACAAAGGGAGATTAAATATCAGAAGGGACTGTAAAATTATTTAATTTAAATGGATGGAAAAATTCGTAAATATTCAAAAGCAAATCTAAATACATATTTATTAAACGATTTAAATTTTTTTATGCTGAATAATCATGTAAAAATGAAAAAATATCATAAAATGATCAAGTATTATAATCTGATAGGAAAAATCCAAGACACGTGACTAGGTAAATAGGAATATGTTTTCATTATTCAATGACAACATTTAGGAAAGGCTTGAATCATGACTGAAGAATTACTACAAGCTCTAAATATTGTTACAAGAATTTCGCTGTGAGTATATGATGAAAGATATCGAATATGCCAGATAATGGAGAACAATGCTTTATTTCAAGGATACTCCGGAAAACGCTAAACGTAGGAAATTAGAGAATTGAGAGATAATTGCTAAAAGGAAAACAAAGAGGTAATAAAATGTATCGTTACATAATATAAATGTTATTATGATGTATTATTTTAGCGAAATACAAATATTGATCCTCTTTGGCAATATTCAACAACACTGCAAATATTTTTTTTTTTTAATTCAGTCACTCACATTTAAAGATTTTCAAAAGAGCGTGACGTCACATGGCCTTATTCTCTAGAAGAATTTTCAAACTTCCGTAACTAAAAGAGATACAATCATAATTCTTATATTTTCCAGAAGCTTCGTTTGTCACCATAGCTACAAAATCCGTAGCTAAATCGGCAAGTATTCGCCAAAGTCGGGTGTCATTGAGTTGACATCCAATCAGCATTACTTAAGAATCCTTGCAAGCTATTTATATCCATGCGACTAATTTGAAAGCGAAATGATAAAAAGATTTGCAAGGAAAAATAATTTCTTCAACAATATTCAGATTCATATGTTTTGCCGTTTTTTCTTTGTTATATAACAACAATGACAACCAGTAAAAAAAGAATTTTACAATCATTCTATGTATGTAATAAATTATTCCATGACCTGATTTTATTGCTAAACCAAAGAGAAATTATATGTGAATGGTTCAGATATACAGAAACAAGTTATTTTTATAACGAGGTATGAAGTTTCAAACGTAAAGATAATAAACTTTGACAGTAAATTAAACAAAAACCCGAGTAACAATGTAGATGAGAAGAACCTTGAATGGATGGTAGATACTTCGAATAGTTACTTTAAATATCTTAAATTACTGCCTTTAATACTTTAAATATCTTAAATTACTGCCTTTAATATTGTTTGCTATTAACCTTTGTCTCATCTATCATGGTACTTACAACATAAAAAATTATTTATGCAACTCTCTTGCAATATTAGTTGTGAATTCTTATTTCATTAAACCAGTTCCGCCTACTTGAAATGGTCGTCCTTTACATTTACGACACTTATTCTTTTGTCCCTCCACCTGAGCGCTTCGTAATTGAGGATGATAAGCTTCCGGCATGGTGTTTGGTTCTCGCCACCCAGGAGGGTAGGTGGTGGTTGCCTGGCTCCACCCATCGATGACGGAACTTGCATCCTTTGAGAAGGGTTGTACCATGCCGGTGATAGTCCTTACGCAGTACACAAGAGACCACTTCTCATTTTATGAATACACACTTCACATAATTTCTGCTGGTTCTCTCAAGAGAGAAAAGCAGGTTCTTTATTCAACCCGTACTGGCATGTTAATAGCTTTTGAATGAGAATCAAATTATTTTCATGCAAATATCTTAGGAGGAGCGTAGAATTAGAATATCTCGGATATTTACTCTTGAAAAGACCGTTTTTTCTAGTCATGGTATATTAAAACAATCTTAGGATTAAGATTGTCTAAATTAAAGTGATTCACTTAGCTTGTTAAATAAATTTAATTTAATTAATTAATATGGTTAATTAGTAATTAAGTAACAAATCAAGATGCACCATTATATGCGAGATAAGAAACTGAAACATCTAGGTTTTTGTCTAATTGCAAAATTTATCAAAACTTGGCCTAGTCTACATAATTTCCTACAAAAACTGGAAAATTTGGTGGGAAGCATACTTCCCACGCCCCCTGAAAGGGTTAAAATGCTGTAAATGAATTCTCTATTCATATATAAGTGCAAATTCTGTTTCACAAAGAATTAGATTAAAATTATGTTCAGCAAAGCAATAGAAATTCTTAAATGCCGACTTTCAATTTTGTGCCTTAAATTTTATTTCTTTAATCTGAAAAGTGTGCGAAAATGCCTAAATATTTACATAAAATAAATGCTATGGTAACAGAATTCCATTAACTTAGTTATAATAACTTTAAACTGTTATTAATAAAATTACTAAACTATTCATTTTAGGAAATAACAAATGCACTTTTAAAGTTATAGAATAAAACTAGTATCTTTTGTAATTAAGCTGTTAATATATAATATTCAGATTTAAACAGACGCAATCATAAAAAATCAGTCTTTATTCTGTGAAAAGAACATGCACGTTTCTCAACTCTATAACAAGTTATAATAAAGCAACCATTCTTGCAGCTGTTCCAGACAATCAATATTAAATTCCTTTTTTAGTAAAGAGAATCATAGATTTAAAACGTCTGATTTTCAATAAAAAAACGAAATTAAATATCCTGGAGCAGTAAATCTGAGACTTATTATTCTCAACACTTTGATGCAACCAATATCTTACCATATGCATCTTCTGCAAAATTTGAATTTTTTTTTTTTTTTTTTTTTTTTTTTTTTTTTTTTTTTTTTTGCGGAATATTAAATAATTTTTCATTACATAAAAATAAAAAAAATTCAATTGAAGAAAAAATTATTGGACAAGTTTTATTAATTTCATAATAAGTGATAAAAAAGACTTACTGATTAGTTACAGCTTTCACATATAATGGAATTAAATTGAACACCTATCTTCCTATTCCTTTCAGCACTAATTTTTATTGGCCATATTTATTTTGCCATAGCAACCCTCAAAAACTCAGATTTGCACAAATAAAATAAGAGAAAAATTTAATAAAATTATGAATCCTACATTACATCGCGCGGCATTCCTTTATATAACATAATTCCTTAAAGCATTGAGGTGCACACATTTGATAGCCAGTGTCACTTAAAGGTTAGTTAAAAATTTCTTTGAATGCTCCTTTTAAAATAAGTGCGATTCCACGTTTTAACTGTTAGGTATCAGTACTTGCTCAGAAGCAATCAAAATATACATTTATAAAAGTTTTAGCTTATTTGTTTTGATCTTTCTCTCTACCAATATGGAAAGGCCATAAACTGCCTTTCAACGAAGCTATGGGGCTCATTCGGATATCATTGACAAATCCTTAGCCTTTTTGTTCAAGTGTGACTGACTGAATACCCGTGGTGCTTGCTTTGTTCGATAGAGACGCTCTTCCAGATGGGTTGTGGTGGGCTGGGAATTTTTCTACGGACACTGAAAGTTTGACCGCGTACGCATTTGATTAACAGCTGTTAATTTAACGGAGACCTTATTTGTATCACGACCTCATAATAACTCGAGTTGTCATTACTGTTTTTAAAAAGGGCGAAATTTTTCTTATTTCTGAAGGAGAAACTTGGACGTTCCAGTATTCCAAAGTACTTGAATTAAAATAATAAGAAGAATGTGAATTTTAAATGTATGCAAGCTTGAATTGCAATGAAATAACTATTCAAAAAGGTCATGGTTTCGAAATCTGATCTCAACAATTGCAACATATAAGAGTAGAGAATCTAAAACATTTGGGAATTATAAATAACTTAAGCACTTTTTTAAGTGTTAATTTGACAAATTTTAAGCCACTTTTCTCTCCAGATGGTTCTTCAATTTTTACTATCAACTACTGTGCTGAATATTGATCATCTGAAAGTATTCCTAAACTTGCCATAAAACGTTCTCTCTAAATTTAACTACATGTTATAACTACCGAGGGACCTTATTTAAAAACAAAATGGGACTGTGTTACGAAAACATATATTTTAAAATTTTATCTAAGCGGTGCCTCCGAAATCGTAAAAGATCGTGAAGCTTTCTTGGCAATTTATAGATTGCACCCCTATAACTCTTCAAATTTAAATCACTCTTTTTAAATCAGACTCGACCTGAATCAGCTGTTAAGAGAACATTCATCTAGATTTGAATACAGAATGTGCAGTAGTAAAATTTCCTATCAGGAAATACAAAAAATATATTTTTTAAAAATCAACTAGAAATAATTTAAGAACCATGAATTTAGAACATCAATAGTAAATATTTTTAAAGAGCTTTTTTTGACGGATTCCAGTTATAATTCATTTCTTTATTAATTAAATTTTAAAAACATTTATACATGTTAATAACAATTCGTACAGAAATAACTGTATCCATTATGTTTTACAGCAAGAGCATTTCAATCATTAAAATAGAAAGAAAACTGTAATTATTTATAATTAGATAAAATTTGAAAAAAAATTATACGAATAGTATGCTTATCTCAAATATAAAAATTGAGTAATTATTCTCAATATATACTTCCTCATTTTTTTTATCGAAAAGAAAAGCTCGGAAAAAGCGTTGTATATCTTAATCGTTAATAATGATATAAATGCTTTCGCGTGGCATAAATAGTATGTAAAATTCATTAGATAGATTATTTAATTTTGCGTATTATGAAATAAATATATTGCTCTTTTTGGTGAATGACCAAAAAAAGGAAAAGCATATTTACTTCAATGATTTAATAATATTATTGATTGCAGCAACTTTAATTACCATTATTTAATAATAGGATATTAAAAAGACAAACAAAAAAATTTAAAGGATATTAAAAATTAAACCATATTGTGTACCCAAAAAATTCATTCTGCCAAATAAAATGTAAATGCTTAAAAAAATAACGTTTCGATTAACAAATTTCTCCATATTTTGCTGAATGACATAACTTACTTCACGCTTAAAAACGCACCTACCAGAGATAAAATAATAGTAAAAGATATGACAAGTTTTATTATATGACATTTCAAATTTGTAGATAAAGACAATGTTTTACGTGTCATTTTCTTTAGGAATTAATTGGTTTGAACTCGTCTATTTATCCGTTTTCTAAAACTCTTTATAAAGATCTATCTTTTAAAAGAAGGATATTTTGTCATCGATTGTTTCACTTACGTGTTTGAATTTTGAAATTATATAAATTTAATTGTTCTTGATGATGCACGTGTTTTTTTAAATATTTACAATATTTAATTTTCTGTAAATATTAATATATTAATAATTTTATTACAAATTTTAATAAATTTTCAGAATTTAATTTTTGTAAACATCAAAATAACTACTAATAATTTTAATAAATTTTGATTCCAAACAAGGGGCACAATCTGGAATGCATTTGAGGAAAGAATTTAAGATTCCATATATTTAATACAAAGCATTAGAATATAAAGAACAGGAAGAAAAAATTTACTTTTAAATACGCTCATAAAAAAGATTTTTAAATGTTTCTATAATATTTCTATTTTAATGTCTGAAATTTGAACAAATTAATAGATTTTCTAAAGAATCATTTTCATCAATGTAACATTCGAAAAGATGGTAGTGAATTCGCCATTTGTGGCAAGTCATTTTGAAGAATTTTAGTTAATATTTTACCAGATTATAGTTGATGAATTGATATTTTTTTT
This sequence comes from Argiope aurantia, assembly GCA_026543865.1. Classification (NCBI taxonomy): domain Eukaryota; kingdom Metazoa; phylum Arthropoda; class Arachnida; order Araneae; family Araneidae; genus Argiope; species Argiope aurantia. Next base: position 251,263 of record JAPMOR010070136.1, read on the forward strand.
CATATTCATAAAGTTGGCATAAAATAAAATTTGCAATCACTTTTAACCGCTCTTGAAATCTAAAACGTAAGACATTTATTCCAGATAACTACAATATTTTAATATTTTTCTAGCTGTATTATCCATTAAGTTAAATTTTGAGTTTATTTAAGATATACCATTCTTATAAAAAAATGTGTGAATGTTGATTACTTTATTCTATAATATTTATAATAATGAATTATATAATAAATAAAAAAGTAAAATAATGAAAACAATGTTTTTAAAGACGACGAATGTTTAGTTCCAAACTCATAAAAAGAAAAGAAAATATTTTATCATTAAAATATAAATTCTGAAGAAATATCAAGAAGAAGTCAAAGAAAAAGTCCTAAATATTACAAAAAATATTTTAAGTTCATAGAGTTCATATTTTAATTTTTATATTATTTCAAATGCCTTACATTTTTCGATTTTTTGATTTCACTTCTTTGTTTTCCTAATAACAATTATTTAGAAAATAACTCCATTTTAATGCCACCTTTTTTTTCACAACTACGGTTAGCATACTTTAACACAAGAATTATTATACGATGTTTTAGGAAGCAAAATTTCCTTAGGACAATAGAAAATGGTTATATGAAAGAAATCTTGTTCAACTTTCTACTTCCCCGAGTTTTACTTCATATATACTATGAATATACCTTAGAAATATATCCATTGTTCTTGCTTAATATAAAGCGCCGCAAATCTAGTATTGATTTTTAAACTTATAACTAATTTTTTTTTGGCGAATCATTGCGATGAATTTTTGGGCAGAAAATAAGGAAATTCTCTGAGCAATAAAATGAAAGATTTTTTTTCCGATCCAAGAGTTTCAAATGTAAGAATTATCAACCATTTGATATTTAATCTTTATTTTATAAATATATTTTGCTATAATAATATTTTAGACTGTTTTAAAAGTAGTTATAGATAAATTACTTTTTTAGTAGTTAGAGATATATAAATAAATTGAATTCAAAGACTATGAGCTGAAAAAGGTTTCTTGAAACATTTCAGAAACTCAATTCATCAGCTAGTCAAATTTTGTTTTCTAACCTTGGCTCAGTACTTTTATCCATAACTGTCAAAAAATTAAAGTAAGATACAAGAAAGAAAATATGAGGAAATTTAGACTGTTCCAAATAACTACTTTAAAAACGTAAAAAGTTAGAAAAGCAAAACATACCGAATTAAGTAATTATTACAGATTAAAAGGAGATGGTGAATCTTTACTTAGAGGAGTTATTAACTCTCCATTGAAAATTCAATAAACTTTTTTGTAATATGTTAGGGATAATGTTAATGGTATGAAAATTTTCGGAAGTTCTTAGCAGAGCAGAAAGAAAATATTTCTTTGAAACTGTGCCAGCAAGGATCAGTAGGTATATTTCGCTGAACTAATATGTGACAATAACATTAATATATATCATAATCTAATTCATATCGTAATTTATAGTCTATTTTTTATCTTAAATTAGCCCATATTATATTCTAAATTCTCTTATTTTCCGAACCATATGCCATTTTTTAAAAATTATTTCTAACACGACTCTAATATCTGAGTCTGTAATTCTCATGTTGCAAGCGAAGGCACAAAACTCTAAAGTCCACGCATACCTTCTAAAGATACCCAATATTCCCTTTCCTAATGGACACTCGTCAATGTATCGCTTAGTAGAAACACCAAGAAAAAAAAACTTCTTAAACTTTCCTCTCTTCTATTCTGGTATGAACAGACGTAAACCGCTTTTGCCCCATGTATAATTCCAGTGGAAAAGTTAATGCCAAATTTATCTTTTTGCTGGACCCTCATTTGAAAATTTGTTACATAAATATATTAAATTTTATAGTTCAACGTTTATCCGCTTTTAAATCATCAAATTACATTCAGTAAAGAACTGAATCATAATCATAATTAATCATAACGAAATTGAATAAAGGATCAAATATTAAATAAAATGGATACTTAGTTTCTTTTCGCTAGAATTTAATAAAATAATTCAATATATCGAAGTGGAATTATGACCAAATGTCTTTTGCAATATTTGTAGAATGAAAAAAAAATTGAATCAGTTTAAAAATCGAATTATTCTTATTTCATCATTTCCCTCATAGAGGTTCCAAAATATTGCAATGCTCGAAATGAATTATTTAAATGCCATGACGAATTAAACTGCAAATTAAGTTTAAAATATTTTTTATTCATAGGATCTTAAAATCTTCAAGTGAAATGATGCATTAATCCTTTCAGATAATCAAATATTACTGTTCATAGGATTACGTCAAAGACTTGAGTATCTATATCCTCAGCGTATTCATAAATTTCACATCATTATAGAGAAAGAGTTTATATAATGAGTTTAAGCACTTTATCGATTCATCCATTTAACTTCGTACACTATAAAGAAGAATAATTTAACTTTGAAGCGAACCTAATAAAAAAACTTGAAATGTATTATAAGAACATGAAAGTTATAGACTACGAGCGAGTACTAATTCATGTTCATCGATTTTATACAAAAAAAAACACGAAATATTAATCAATGTAGCGAGACGAATTTTATTGTTTTCATGCATTAAGGAAAATCATAATATTTAATTCGGTTGAATAAGAAATAAGCTCCATAAACTTTTAATAACCTCTTATATAGCGAATATAAGTTTATTACTCATTCAAGAGTTAATGATAAACTTATTGAACAGCAGTGCAAGTGGAATTAATTAAAATATCTAGATAAAAAAAAACATTTTTATTACTTGTATTTAATTGAATCATATTGATTAAAACACATATACAAAGAATTATTTTCACTTCTCCGTGTGTTTGAGCAAATACGACTACCTAATCAAGTATGCAGATCATGGTTTGCTATTTGTTATTATTAATACTCTTAAAAGCTAAATATTTAATACAGGAATTTCTCAGATAATCTTTTAAAATATGCTAGCGACTAAGTACATTAACATTGGTTTATTATCTCAAGGAGTATTCTTGCATGAAAGTAAATAAATATTTAATTACTTTCTTATCAGCAATATTATGAAATGACCATGATGCTATATTTCGTAACATCATAGCAGAATACTATATGATGCAACATCTACGAATAATCTGGGAGAATACATTAATTAACTAGATATATACACCACATTATATATAATTAAAATTACTTCCTGAAAGAATGCTGTCAGCAACTCGTAACTAGAACCATTATGAAAAATTAAATCAAGAATTAGTTCATTCAGCGGGGTCACTTACATAAAGAGATTATTATTTTTTTAAAGCCTGAAATAATTTTCTAGTTAAAATCAGCCTTTCACGAAAATTTTTATATTTCATTAGAAACTTACATTATGAAGAATTTAAACATCGAATTACTGTGAATGGTTAGTTTAATAACACACAGATTTTTGAAACCAATTAGACTTGGGATTTGTGCATGTAATCAACTTGCTTTAGGCTTAGAATTTGTGATCAATCATTATCAACTTGCTTTAGGCTTAGAATTTGTGATCAATCATTATCAACTTGCTTTAGGCTTAAAATGTGTTATCAATCATTATCAACTTGCTTTAGCCTTAGAATTTGTGATCAATCATTATCAACTTGCTTTATAAACCATTCAACTCGGTTAAAACTTCTTAATAACTTTTTTTGCAGTATGATAGCGCACAATTATTGTATATGGTAATCCATCTAGGAAAATGTTCATTTAGTACGATTGTTTGTTTGTGATGTTTAGTGGCATTTAGTGGCACAAGGGCCATATTTGGCCATGTTGCGCAAAGCAAATGATAAATAAAAGAAGTAAAAACATTGATATATATTTTCATTTAGCACGAATATTGTACAACAGTGATTCAGCTTCCTTATTGGATTTCTTGCAGTACCTATTTGTACTCATGCCTATACAAATTTGTAGTAATTTATCAAAACAACAACGCGACAATTTGCAGCAATTCATTATTTTTGAAACCAAAAGCAAAAATCAGAAAAAAAACTTTAATTCTAATAAGAATGAAGATTTTTCAAATAAATATCTTTTAAAATAGCGATAATGTTTCGCTGGTGAACTGAAATTATGTATATACAGATCCAAAGAGAAAATTGCAATTCATCAAATCCTAATTTGCTACAGAAGCATCACTGTACGCTTAAAAAGGGCTATCAAAATAAAAAAAAATATGGATAATCAGATATTTAGGCAAAATACACCACTGTTTTTTTAAAAGATAATATTCTAAAGCGTTCTTAAATCCTCTTTGCGAATGGAACGCACAGGTGACATTTTACTACTATTAACAGGCCACATCACATCCCCGTTCTTAAAGCGTTAAGTAGCCCTTGAACAATTTGGCTTGAGTAGAAAGTAGAAATAAAAAGCAATTCTTTTTTTAAGATTCTATGAGAGCGAAATAACTTTGGAACTCTAGTCTTAACAGAATTATTATCGAGATTCTCGTATTTTCGGAGCTACCATTTCTGTCGCCAAATTCTGTTTTGATTCGCTGCTTCTGGGTGTTCTTGGGAATCTCTTCTACCGAGGTATTACAGTAAAAATTATATTGCTTTCGTTGTTCAAATATAAAATTATACCACTTCGGTGTTCTTTTTCTACAATATTCTTAAAAAAATATCCAATACATTTTTTTTAAAAAATAGATTACTTTTTTTTAATTAGCTTACTATTAAGTAAATCTTTATTAGTACGCCAATAAATAAAATAAAATTTTTACTTATTAGTACGCTAGTTATTTTCCAATTTTAACTTTAAATACAAATTTAAATAATTCGTTATTATGAATATAATAAATCCTTGAAATTATTTTTTTCTGAAATTAACTACCAGGTGGCTATCCTGGTATAATTTTGAAACTAAACTGAAGTACAATTTTATCTGATAATTAACTTCTGAACATATTAGAATAGTGTATTATCTATTTCAATAAGTAGAGAAAATTATAAAACAGAAATAGAGAAAGGATTAAAAATTCCATCTTCACAAAAATGAAACAAATCAAATGAAATAAAACTGTTTAAAAATAATTTTTTCTATAATTTCTGTGTTCTCTTTATCGAAATTCAGAAATACTTTAAATGTAAAAGTAAAACAGATACTTGATTTAAAAAGAACTATCAACAATTAAAATCGCAAGACAATACGAGCAAATATTTGCAGGTTGTTGTTAAAATATTTTTTTCTTTCTGTACATAATTTGAATAGTTGGTCTTGAGGTATACAAAACTAATTGATGGTCAATAGCACTCAAATAAAATTATGCAAATAAAAACCTCTTAAACCCTCGCAAACCTCTTGAAAATAAAACATTTTATATGTACAATTTATATAACTGCTGAAAATCTGATTTTCAGCAAAGCATTCTTTGCCATTCTAACGAAACATTAATAATAATGAATGCACCTCATAAACGCTTTATTTCGCAGTCATTTCACGGTTTCAGGCAATGTGTAACCAGGAAATAATATTTTCTGCTCGAGTTAAGCGAAACTCAGGAATTATACTTAATTCTCCAGCGATTTCAAATGAGGCAGTTGAAGTTTAAAACCAACTCGCATCTGCAATGGCGACTAATATTTATCTACTCTTAATTATTTAGAATGCAGCGATGAATATCCTGCATTTTCAAATACAATCCTTTTGGAGTGAAATAATTTTTGAATTATAATGTTTCACACGTATAGATTGATTATAAGTGTGATGAATTCGACAAGTTAATGGAGTAATAAATTAATGGAACACTTTAATATTTTTTTGTGAATAACTTTAATAAACTTTTTATTACTTTTTATATGGAACCAAATCTCAATTCTTACATTATATATATAGTTTGAAACATATATATAAACTATACATATATAACATTTTCATAAAGTTTGAAACTATTTTAAAATATATATATGTGTAATAATCAAATTTAAATCCTATTTAATTTCCTAATTTTGATCTTAATTTAGCCCATATTAACTTCATTCTAAAATTTCCTCTTATTTCCTGATCCAATTCCACTTTTTTTATTTACATTTACACGAACTCTAGAAAATTGATGAATTCAACAAGGTCTCTCGCTCTGAGTGAAGGGATTAAAATCCTTGATGCTTGCAACATTCTTTTAAAGATACATAAATTGCCCTTTCTTAAGTCTACACACGTCAAAGAAATCCTTATCAAAATCTCATTGTAAAACCACTAGAGGAAAAAAAATTGGCCTCTTCTGCTCTTGCGTCGCATTGTTGACTGACGTATTTTTTACCATTTATTTTTGTAAGTAAATTATGCCTCCCGTGTTAAAATAATCAAAGTTTTAAAATTTCAAGAATTTCATTTATTCGGCCACTCAACTGCTAAAATATGTTTACATATACATAGCAAATTATATTATATATGTATAATGTAAAGATGATTTTTTGTGAAAGCAGAAGGCAGGTTCGAAGATAAAGAAGACACTTTGCATTGTTAAATTCGCTTTATCCATTCCGGGAAGGCATAATTCATTTACAAGAGAAGCGACGAGCACAGAATGACACAGAGCGAAATGAGGGTTGGTGGGTTGGTTGATGTAGTTTATTGCCGCAAGAACCATTTTTGATTAAACTGCGCCAAACATACGGTTGGATTTAATCTTATTTAAAAAAATTAAAAAAAAAAGTTACTTTTTAAATTGCATCATTTTCCTGAACTTGACAATCTAAAATCTACAAAAACTAATAGCATGGTAAAACACAATCTAAGTTTTATTTAAGAGCGAAATGAGGAAAAGCTGATGAAAATTTTATCCTTGTGAATATACACTGAGATTTTAATAGGAATTTCCATCACGTGTCAATCACAAGTAAGGAAAACACAGGGATCTTCTAAAAACAATTTGTTTAGATCAGCAATTTTTATCCTTTAACTCGGAAAGTGGGAACCGCTGACTAAAACATTTTACAAAGCTTCTCTTGAAATAATTAAGTTGAAAAAGGGGAATGGGATCAGGAAATAAGAGAATACTTTAGAATGAAGTTAATATAAGCTAAATTAAGATAAAAATTTGGAAACTAATTCAATTAAAATTAGAGTTTAAAATATCATTACATATTTATACAGTGAAATAAAGTTTCCTTAAAAATATTTATATTTTATTGATTTGGAACCTCATTCGTTGCATCCCTTCTTACATAAAATAATTAGTAAAAGATGGAATACATCAGCCATTATTTCAATTTCACTTTCAACAATCATATTTTCACAGTGATTTTATTTATGTGCAAAACAATATAAATTATGGCGAAAAACAATTTGTATTCGATACTCACTTCACTAGTCATCCACATATAAACTGGAGTAAATTACTTTAGTAATTAATATTACTTTTTTAATACAGAAAGAGGAATAATAACGAACTTCAATAATCGATAATGCATTTTAAAAAGTGCATTTATAACATATATTATTAGAATTAGCAATTAGGAGCAGATTCAAATAAATTAAATTCATATTAGTATGCGAAGTTGCTGAACATTTACGTCACATTTAACAAAGCAATAGCATATATAATTTTAAAAATCACTTTTCTTTGTCCCAAGATGAGTTTTAACTTCACATCGTCATAATCAGGTAAATGGACTCTATTAAAGTGGAATGCAAATTACAAAATTAAATTTTGTCAATCGTATTTTACAACACACCTCTATCTAAATCAGCCCTATTTAATGCTTCAACACATTAAATTGAATTTAAAAAATAAACGCATCGATGAAGCGAAAATTCGATTCTGTTTACCCTATGTTACATATGAAATGAAGTATTGGACGGAAGTATTTATACATTTATTTGCATACTGGAACCTCAATTTAACATTTTCTATATATAAAATTTTTTTCGGCGGAGGAATTCAATACAATTTTCTCTAAAATAATCAGCATCTGTAAAGAAAAGAAAAGAAGGCAATTTTGCTAACAGATGCGATACAGTACTCGGAATACCCCCAACTCCTTTCTTTACATTTTTGTGATAAATGTAGAAAATCCCTCTTTATACCTCATTTTTTTGTCAAACAAAAAGATGGATTTACCAGCAACAAAGAAAAGTGCCAAAAGATGAATTCATTGAATACCGCTGGTCCATACCGTAGTGTTTAATTGCCTCATTTGCAATCTTAAGTTGACATTAATATTATGAAGCTGTTTAGGATATACTATTTGACTCGCATTTAGTTCATCTGGCGCGATTGTATTGTGGTGTGAGAAAATGTACATCAGAGAGATTGTTATAATATTAATTAAAAATTAAACGTAATTTGTAAATTTTGGAAACACTCTCCTCCACAATTAAAAAAAAATACATGATTTAAAATATAAAAATAATATCGCTCATCATTTATCACAATTTAATGCTTAAAAACTTTTGTTGATGATAGCATAAACACCAAAGAAATGCATCAGAGATTCATTTGAAATTAAATGTTAAAATAATTTTCCCAATGTATCAATTGGTAAAGAAAGACAGTCACTATAAATGATAGAGCATAAAAAAATAAAAATTTTACTTACTAGTACGTTAATAAAAGTATTCTTTTAAAAAGACGGTTTTTTTTTTCTGTAGTATCTCACGAATCCCACATTTGAGCTTTTGTACTTAATTTTTGGTCGAGAAGAAACCAGCTTTTACATTTGACCCGATATAATTAAACTCATTGAGAGTTATTTTATTCACCGAGGGTTCCAATTATTAAGCAAATAAAAGCGATCAGGGTTTTGAAAAAGCCGTTTAGGATTTCTGTAATTTAAGAATTAATTTGAGAAGAGCCAGGAATACATTTTTCTAATATTTTGACTACAACTTGTGAGAGGATTGAATTTATCTCATTATAAATTCTAACAAAGAAAAAATAATCTTAACTTATTTTTTTGGGGGGAGGGGGTCTTCTTTTACAAAAAAATATTATGGTTCCTTATTAAAAAAGTTATCTAAACTGCATCTAAGAGATAAATGTTAATAATAAAAACCTTGATGACTTAGCCGAAAAATATTTTTTGCTGCCGTATGTCCTCGATTCAAGGTGAAAATTTTTTTTAATGATTTAATGATTTTAATTGTAATACAAGACAAGATTTTGCAATAATATCGATTTTCTAGCTGCTTTTGCTAATTGTTAGCGAATAGAAATTGAAGGATTCTGCTTTTCATCTTAACACTGGTTCGCTCCGAAATGCACATTGCCATCCTCCAAAGTACAGGGTGTTTATTTAGTCCCGGACCCATTTTGATGTTTAATAACTCATAAAATAATGAAGATAGATTAAAATTAATAACATAAATGATTAAATAGACTCAAAGTTTCATGACCCTTGTCAATGAATGTGAACCGCTGATCTCACAGATATTCTAGGATTGTGTAAAAATGTCTCTCTGATACTCTCAACATCAAAATCACTTGTGCAAGAACGTCCGGAACGTTTCTTATCTGCGATACTTCCAATTTCTAGAAAATTCTTTTTCCACCGCAAGATGCTGTTTTTGGATGGAGGATCTTTTTGGTAAATTCTTCTGAAATTTCTCTGTGCTTGCACTATCGATTTCGTTTCTATGAACCACCATAAAATCTGTGCTTTCTCTTGTGGTGTATGCATTCTCCTTAATATCCGCTCGAATAAAACGTCACATACAAAAGTACTACATAGAACAAACACATGAAAAGTAAACATAACATTGCAATAGTTGCCAAAAACAAAAGAGAGAAAAATGCAATTAATAAGCAGAGGATATTTAGAAAAGTACAGATATTTAGACTGGAAAATGAAATTATCTGAAATTAACCACATGCGCAGACGATATTTACAAAAGTAAATATATTGCAACCTGAAAAGGAAAATATACGAGTTATTCCATCAATAAATGCCATAAGTTTGTTTATATCTTCATTATTTTATGAGTTATTAAACATCAAAATAGGTCCAGGACTAAATAAACACCCTGTATATCTGTGTCAAATTTGGTTATTCTAATATTAATACAGTTTACATGAAAATTTAGAAAGCTCGAAAATAGATTATCTTTTCAAATAGTATTATAATGCCATGGAATTGGATTTCAAACGTATGGTTTCTGTATACAATAAACAGAATTAGTATAAGATTATTAAAAGAGCAACGCTTTAATATTTGTCATGATTTGAAGCTTAAGAGCCTGTTCTTGAGGACGGGGATCATGAATATTAAGTTATGAATAAAACTAAATTAAAAGTAAACACAATGTATATTTCCGGCAAACCAGATAGTCGCCAAGGGTGGCTTGATTTATATATTTCCTTTTTTAAGAAAACTAAAATGCCTAAAAAATGTAAGATTGAAACAGTATATATCAATTCATTGAATATGTTGTGACATTAGGCATCAATGGATTAAATATGTTCCAAAACTCGCCATAAAACTGCTTTCTCTGATTTTACAACATGTCGTAAATGCAGAGCAACTGTCTAAGAGTTAGGATGCTGATAGAAGCAGTTTCAAGTGGCCAGATGGTTAACATTTTGCACTTTAAATTCAGCGATTCATTCAGAATCGCAAAAGCTCATAATATCTGACATTTTATAACTCGCTTATGTACCGTCATTTAAATTCAAATCAGCATTTTCAAATTAAATATAATCCGACTGGATTCAAAGATCCTCTCAGAGGAGTATGTTTACTTTTCTGTTCCCAATGTTTAGCCATAAATTTCTTCACGAAATATTGGAAGAATAAAACTTGTTTTGAAAATACATTCAGAAGCGCTGGGAAATTTATTTTAGAGAATAATTTTGAATCAACTCAGTCCTTTTTTTTAAAATTTCAACATTCCTTTTCCCATTCGATTTATGATTGGGTGTGATTTCCGTCTTGCATGTTATTATTCCATCCTTTGGGGAATGAGAAACGATCAGATTAGTAAGAAGGTTCTCGTTTCAATGGCAGGTATAGTAAAGTCAGTGTGGCTGCGTTTCTACATTTCTGAAGACGAAAGGGGTGATCAACATTTTAAAAACGTTTCTTTTAATAGAATTGTGAATGATTTTTATTTTAACCATGCTTATACTGGCCATGGTGTATTTTTTGTGCATCAAAGTCGTTTCTTTGACCAAATTTCGACTTGTCAGTGTGATATCGAAGAAGCTTATGTAAATTACGCGAACAAAGACTGTGCACTATGGCGAGAACACAGACTGACCAAGAATTTGGATATCTTCTGATTTGGTTTAGGTTTGGTTTAGTTATATTAAGGTCCTGTTTAAAGCAACATTAGGGCTATTTTGAGATGGACCTCGTAATTTTGAACCGCTGTCAGATGACGAGGACGACACCTGAGCTGGCACCCTCTCTCCACACCACACCACACCAGCGGGAGGATGTTTGGTCATGACCGATTTAACGTGCAACGGACCCGCTTACACGACGGTTCTTCGGTGGAATCGGGTCACGAACCTGAAACCCTCCGGTTCCGAAGCCGAGACCTTACCACAAAGTCACCATGGCCCTCCTGGATATCTTCTGACTTTGAAGAACTCATAAAAATTCCAATCATTAAATCTTCTATTAGGGACATTTTGTCAAAGATTTTGTCTTCAGCTCTTTCCTAATGTAAAAAGTTAATGCTTATTTAATGTATTTTAAACATTTTTAATGTTTTACAACTTAATAAGTAATGTAAAATGTAATGTTTTATTTTTCCTATTCTTTTCCTGTACCAATGACATTTTATGAAAACTAATTCAATAAAAAAATAAATTTTAAATATCGTACTCATTATTAAAAATCATTTGATTTAAGAGTTTCGGATTGTTAACAGGCAAATGGAACAATTATTATTCGCTTGTTTCAACTTCGGATCAGGATCGTGCAAAACAGCTTACATAAACAATTACTGCTACATTTTTCAAATTTTGTGTTATGTTTAACACAAAGTTTAAAGGTATTGGTTGTACACTTGCCTTTAGAGAAACCAGCCATTTTGAAAGGTAAAGTATGTTGAGAATTTTAATACATACTCTGACATCTTTTCATAAAAAATATTAATGAATATGATTTATTAATTACAATTGCACACTATGAAGGCGTTATAAAAATAAAAATTACACTCGGCACTGCAAAATAAGATAATTAAAAATTGACTTCGAAAATGGACATGCATATCTGTGTTTACGCTAAAAATTTGCAAACATCGTTTGCACCAACTTATCTATGAATGAATTTGGGTGTTAATCTACATTGTGGTTCTAATGTAACTTCCCTTATAAACAGCATCCTACAACGCAAATGTATGAACGGATTGCAGCGAAATTTGTTATATAAGCTATACACGAGATACGCTCACGGAATTGCGAAAAAAAATTTTTATTTACAAAATGTCCACCAGAGGGAGCCCTGTTGACATTAGATATACAGCAGGCATATGTTCATAATACAAGGTGCATGTCCAATGGAATTAGGTTTCGAAACTGGAACCCTACAGCTCAGAAATTGAAAACTTATTACTGGAAGATCGGCAATAGACTGGAAGCTTGAACAAAAATTTAATTTCCAATGCATAATCGTGGTATTGATTTTTCTAATATGTAAAGGTTAACTATGAGCTGACTTAAAAAATTATTCAAAACAAATGTTTAAATACCATAATGGCATTTACTAAAAAACTAAATAAATTCAACTATATCTAGTTAAGAATCTTTACGAAAACGGTTCGATACAGGTGAACGGAACGTGAAACGTAAATCCTCCAATCAGATAAATATATTTTGATATCAGATAAATATAAAGGAAATGCTCCTAAACTAGGCAAGTAACTCACCCATTCTCCATTTGATGAGATTTTAATGAATTTGTCTGGATGGTATCAGGAGCTATATTTCTCGACGATGAATGCCGTGAAATGTTTCTGCTTCTAATGATT
>JAPMOR010070136.1:271527-294285 GCA_026543865.1 Argiope aurantia
TTTGATATGGATGTACAATTTAGATGCTAAGCCTGTGTAGCAAATTCCATCTACCTAACCTTATGCATTTTATGATCACTTGTTCTCAAGCAAACAGATTTCTGAATGGAATTTGTTCAAAATTTGATAAAAACCTACAAATTTCATCCGTTTAGCCTAAATCGTTTGAGTTATTGGATTCAATGACAGATAAAGCGACAGATGCACATAATTTGAAAAAAAATATATCATTTTCAGATCCTGAGAGGCCTAAAATGCGTAGATTCGTGAAAATATCAAGTTTGGATTTTTGACAATCGCAATATTTTCTCTTAGTATATTTCATATATGAGAAGATAAAAAGAGAAATCTTTCAAATGACAGAATGAATTTCAAATGAGCTGAAGTATTTATCGAATTTAAATGTAATCCATTATCATTCACTTATTTTATCTCTCTAATTAACACAAAGGAATTTGAAAAACTTTCATACTTCTATTCTTAATCATAGAGAAAATATTAAAATATTTCTTAGAAATTCCTTTTTATTGGATTTTGCCAATACTTTTTCTCGAATCCGTTTCCAAGGAAATGGAAACCAATTTCTCTTCAGTGCTTAGAAAAATTCATAAAATTTATTGAGAAATGATACAACAAAAAAATGAGATTTTTTTTACGTATTTCTCATTTTTTAGATTGAATAATAATAAAGACTGAGTGCAGTATGTGGTTATTTGTAAATTTTCTAAAACATTATTAAAACAACTTAGTGGTATAACATGTTTAATTATTTACGTATTTGTATTTTTCAAACTTACGTTTATGTGATGTTTTTTACATATGTATATGTATGTTTTTACGTAATTATAAAAGTTATGAATTTGGAGGAGAATGATTAAATATATGGTAAATGAATTATCTGCCTTAAGCGTTTCATTACTTATGCGAACTTCTTTTTTCTGGTAACCTTATAATCATTTGCTTTTATCTCGACAACTATGGAATCTAGAAAAGAGTTGCTGAACATTTGTATAATTTTAGCTCCACATCTATTTTTTTTCCTTGTAAAACTGCAGAGAGAAGGGACAATTCTATTTGGCATCTGCAAACACGATTCGCCACTAAAGACTTCAACTTATTGATAGAAATTTTATTCAATGTTGCACTATTTCAGAATTACTAAAACAATAAACAATGCATTCCATGATTTAAAGAGCGTTTCTAAGTTAGATATTCTTGCAGTAATAAGAGCTACTATTAATTCCACTCTAGGAAGAATTACTTAAGATGGACTAATATTATTATGGATCATCTCAAAAAGTGCTGAAATTTTTAAACACACCTTGATATCGTATCTTCTGATAATGAATGGTGTTAATGAATACTATATAGAATTATAGAATTATAAGCTCTGCGTTATTTACTGAACCACTTAAGACTTGTCTGGAAATATTAATGTTCACTAGTTCCTCCATTTCAGAATACTGCATCAGGAAATTATTTCTCAACGCTTCGAATACTTTGTAATTTTATTTGAAGCGAAATTTTCCATAATTCATACATCAAACTGTGTTCTAATTGCATATGCAGAAGCTAATATAATTTGGTCATAACTTTTCACTTGTAAAACAAGTCCCTTGGTTATTTAATATTCATTAACTGACTCTCACAAGTGTGTAACAACTTATATTATCCAGATATACACTTTAATTCAAGCATTTTAAAATATAGAAGTTCTCTTTCTTTGATACTTAATTTGTAGAAGTGCAGATCATTCTTCTTTCTGTAATGATGTGTGTTTGCATCTACCCAGGTCTCCACAATAGTCATTTGCAAATTAAAGGATGTATCACCATTATAGCACCATCTATATAAGTGCAAGAAAATAACTAATATGTCTGCAACATCACCATGTTTATATTTATATTTTTTATGATTTATCTGATTGTTGCCTCAAGCGTGAAAGGCGATTGACAAGTTTCCAGAAAGCAAGCGTGACGTTTGAAATGGCGCTTTCATTACTACCGAGCAAAACAAATTTTAATTAACTTTTCGAATCTTCCTGAAGCAAAGTAAAATGAAAAGAACATTTTACATCTGCCTTGAAAGCAATTTCAGCCAATTTGAATCTTAAAATTATCTTAATGTAAATAAAAGTGAGTGTGGTTTTGTATGTGTATGCTTTCACAATTTTTCTAAACGATTGAGACAGTTTCAAATGAACGTTGCATACTTATGCTTTAAGATAGGAGCGAGAGCTCTGTCAACTTTTCAAAGTGCAAAAGGTTATTAAATATTCAACTAATTCGAAATTAATTGAAATTCCATTTTTTTCTATTGTAACATCGAAGCAACTTATTTTATAAAATTATTTTAATACCTTCTTAAAATTCAAAATATTACCTTTTCGATAATACAAAAATTCGTTTCTATGCAATTTTTTCCTTCAATTGTTAAAATCCCAAATTTGACGCACACGAGTTTGAGACAATGTAAGATTTTGATATACACTACTCTATTTTTTGAAACTTTTTTTTCAAATCATTTGAATATATGCTGTTGATTTAAAGTAGTTAGTTAACAGGGGACTATATATCCAAATGGGAGTTCCTTTTCTCGGTCGTTTCTTTCCTTTTCGAATGAATAAACTTTTAACTTTTCTATTCTTTCTAAATGAAATCGAAATTCTTATGCTGATTCCTATAATTCCTTCCGTCTATTCGGAACCTAAATCGAGTAATATTCGATTTTTATTATTTTCAATTGAATTGTAACTAGGACAAATTTAATTTTAATCGTGTTTCTCTCAAGTGGAGGATTCGCTACTGCAGGTTTGCTTTTAGACAAACACAAAAAGCTTATTCTTGAAAAACTTTTTTTACAAATTTCACGAATTTCAATTCAAAAAAGCACATATGCTTTTGAAAAGAGGGATTGTTATCTCTGTGTGCTTAAAATCTTTCTTTTCTGTTTATTAGTATATTTCATACACTCCAGAGGATTAAGTTCACGATAAAACTATCATAATAATAAAGATGAATATGCATGTTTTGGTGTTCTACATACCAAACCATTTGATCAGGAACTACTAAACTGGCAAATACATACCTTGGATAACAAAAATGTGCGCATCGGAGTAATTTTAAAAAAAAATTTTGATTGGAATTTTAAATAAAATTTAAGCGAAATTGTGGCTTTTCCCCCCGAAAATTCCGAAAGTGTTAATGCAGAAAAATGAATTTTACAAAAATGTAAAAAATGCCTTCTTAATGACAGCAATTTCATAACCATGGGAATTATTGTAAATTTTGGCAATTTCTGAAAAATATTTTCTGCTTAATTTTTAACAATAGACTATTGTTCTGAAGTTTAAATCGTTTTGTTTTTTCTTCCATCATCTATCTGATAGAGTGATTTTCTTCCGTGATTGAATACTAAGAATCAATAATTCTGTTCGATACATGTATATTTACAGTGTACAAAAAAAAGGTAAAATTATACTGCGAAATTCGTTAGATAAATAAAAAAACAATTTAACTTTTTAATAGTGTCCTGAATGAACTGATCTCCAATAGGAATGTTTATATGTGCACAATAAACAACGCATACGTAAAAGTGTTATTTTAACACATGTTATATACTAAAATAACGCGGGGATTAATGTCAGGTAAGTGGCGGAATCATGGTCAAGAAGTTATATATACACGATTTAAGAACGTTAAATATAACCAATATTCCCAGCGAACCATCTGATCACCAAAGGCAAATAGTTTTAACCCTTTGGCATCGAAATGTTTGGTATGTAAATTCGATGCGTGGCGATAACTATTGTTTAATAAATAAAAACTCAGCATTTATTTAAAATATCACAAAGATTTAAAGATTAATAAAATGTGTGGATATAAAAGTTTTATACGCTAAATTGCGTGTGTAAACATTTTGCGATAGAGGAAAAAAAATCACTAAGCGCTACAAAAAATCTAGAGTTACTGGTTCGTCAGCACGAAAACGCCCTCTAGAGCAAAGGGTTAAAATAACACAGGGCATTAATGTCTAACAATTTGGCGTAATCATGAACATGAAGCTATTTCTACACGATTTATAGAAAATCAAATATAATCAATATTCCGAGCGAACCAGCTGGTCGCCAAAGGCAAACAGTTTTAAATAAAAGGGTCCATTCTATTGCGGAAATATGAGAATCTAAATACTAATACTTTATAAAAACGTACGATTTTATACCACTCTATCGACTGTGTGTCACGGATGGGCTAATCAGGACCCAGAGTTCTCGTAATAAGAACATAGCTAAGAATATGAACATTTTCATTGTTCTAAAATTGTACTTTTCAAAACATAATTCTGTCAGATTTCATCGCAGAAGAGAGAAACGTTTTTATTTACTTAAGAGCTTGGAGTATCAAGAATATTTCGCAGAATATGATCCTTTAAGATCAAAAGATTATATAAAATTTGGACTTTTTTGAAGTATATTAATTTACCGAAATAAAATAAAACTTTTACTTCATTTAAGTCCTTTGAAAGTAAAGCAAAAAATGAATTTAATGATGAATCATTCTTTTTTTATTGAATTATTCTTCGAGATAATACATAAATTATGAATATTATTCTGTAGTGGACATAGGAATTCAGTGCCAACCGATTCTGTTTTCTGTACTCTTATTTAAAAAACATGCTTGGTTCCAGCAAAACGTTTTTTTTTTTTTTTGCATTAATTGAAGTCCAGTTTCTTTTCCACTTTAGTTTAAAATTCTAATTTTACGGAAGCTGACAGAAAATTAGATACACAGTATAATGAACAGAACGATTTACGGTTTATAATAATTGATTCATATGACTAAAAATTTGAAACTCAATATTTTTTAAAGAAGATATTACGAGACCAAGTTACATAGAATATTTAATTTATGTAATATTAGTGAGTATTAATACCGGCGATCTAGTTGATCACCATGGACGGCTGTTACACAAAACAAAAAACTGCGTAATAGAAATATTAAATGTGGAAGTTGGCGATTTTATAAACTGACCGCTCCTGGTTTGGAATGTATTAGCTTCCCCATCGTTATTACTCTTTAAACTATTAATCAATATTGTGGTTATCTACATTTCTTAATTTAATGAATTCTATTTATTTAGTCACTTGAATATTTTCTTTTGATGATCTTTTACTTTGAAATTCAAGATTTAAAAATTCAGAACATATAAGAATAATTAAATTCAATAGACGGCCTATGAACAATTTGTGACTTCCAAACTTTTTAGGATCTTAATACATATTTCTAATTAATAATAGAGTTTTCTTAAACGAAAAATATTAGAAGAATTTTGTACTAATTCTAACTGTGAGAGCATTTGCGCAAAGTTTGATATTATCACATTTTTAAAACAAAATCGCTGCTCCAATCAGTCATAATAATCTTCAATTAAATTATAACGAGAAACATAAACATTATCACACAAACTTTTCAAATGACTAAACTTTTCAATATAGATAAACCTGGATTAAAATGGATTTCAGTATCAAATGAATTTTCAAAACTTCAAACTAATTTACTCAGATCACCGGCTAATTTTTAAAAACTAAGTAAATTTATTGTTGCACTATTCGAGCAAATTATCGATACTTTAAGAGCTATAAATGTTATTAAGTGCTGATTCATTTCTTCCTTTAATAATTTTTCGTCGCTAGTTTGTTTCTTTTACTAAAAATTTTAGAAATATCTACTATGATTTGTTTCCTCAAAGTAACACAAACAATTATGTATTCATTTTCATCCGTTATTATCTATGAATCAATTTTTTAAATTGGTTTTGATATTCAATTTTGAAAACATCTATTTTCTTGAAATTAGTATATATTCTTGAATTGATTCTGAAGAATACTATCCAAATTTATACAAGATTGCAGTCTGTTGAACAATCACAACAACACGTTTCCTTTTTTTAACACAACGATATGCCCTTTTAGATGGATTGTTATCTTGTTAACAGTATATTGGTTAACAGTATCAGAGCCAATGAAAATTCGAGTAGAAATGCTCGTGCACATTTCCAGCGAATTAAAAAAAAAAGAATTTTAGAAGTAAATATATAATAACACTAGATATTTCACTTCCTTGTAATGGGATCTTTCTTAAACATAAAGTTCATGAACACTCAAATCAAAAGTAATCACTAAAATAGTATCGAAAAAATAATAGTAATCCACTTGCAGAAAAACAAGAAATTCGGAAAGCAAAATTTAAAAAAGGATATTGAAAGAAAATATTGGCAATAATTTTCATTTTTGGTCCATGAAGAGAGAATATAAAGAATCGGCATAATTATTAGACGTTGAGGTTTGCGCATATGAAAATAATAGAGGGGAATGCATAAAAGGGGTGGATATATTTTTAAACTCCGTCAGATGTTACAGACTGCTCTGGACAATTATATTATAGATATAATAAAATTTAAAAATCTTTTTATTTCATAAATTCACAATAAAACTGGATTCCAAACATTTTGAATCCAAACTTAATCCGTCTTAATTAAAAATCACAACTGCATTTTAAAAACATTATATAACTATTGGGAATAGAAATTCAGAACCATAGTACTTACTCTAGATGTGAGTGAAAAACGAATTAAAAATTCTATCATTGTAGACACTAAATAATTCACTAGAAATATTTTATATAATATATATAAGAAATGATTTTAACTTGTTATAATACTTTGCGAATTGAAATTCATTCGCCTAATAAGAAAATCACAAAGTTTTTGTTAAAACTTCTTTATTGTTTTAGAGTTATTAGCAGATTTGCGAAACATTTTCTGAGAAAATTCAACATATGCTTTGTTATGATGTACATTTAATCCGTCGACCAAAGTCTTCCGACACATTTATTATGAAAGTTCGGAGAACAAACGGGGATTCAAATTTCGTTTCCAACTTCTATTCAAAATTGCAAAGGAGTTCCAGTGTTAATCAGACATCCAAATTTAATTCGTTGATAATTGAGGTCTGCCTCAAAATAGCAGTCATTTATAGCAACCACAGAGCGTGCTGTTTCTCAACTCAACAAACCAATGTTAGAATTTTCAGTAAGGGAATAAAAGCAAAACTTGAGCCATTTGCATTATAATTAAGAAAAAAAAAGATTCGTATATTATTTCCGAATATGTATTAGATTACAAAATATCCTTGTTTATTTTGAATATATAAAAAAATCAATAAAATTCCCATTATAATTTTTTCATGACAGCATAATTATGTTTAATACCGTATAGCAAATTTTTAGATGACAAAAATGAAAAAAAATTATACTGTTTATATCTAAAACGATAATTTTTTTTCTTATTTTTTAAAACCTGAAAAAGTGTTTTTTCTTTAATTACATAAATATTATTTTCACTTTTATAATTGATTTAAGAAGTAAGAAACTTCGCAGCTTGATTCCAAATAGATTAAACAGCAATTTTAAAACAAAAATAATTACATATTTACTATTGTGGAAATAATATCGGAAAAAATGTTTTACTTTTCTTTGATTTTGCAGAAAAAAATTATCCAAATCTGATTGGGATTGATCCTATTCTAAATGGAATATATTAAAATTAAAAAGAGAAGAACTTTGATAAAAAAAAGAAAAAAGAAAATTTCAATTAAAACAAATTTCAGGGTAAAAAAAAAAAATCAAAAGTTATATCCCAGTTATGCAAGTAAGATTATTTTGTCAGTTCTGGCTTCACATGCAAGCTATTAATATAAAAGGTAGATACTCTTAACAGAATTCAATAAAATCAATTCACTATTTCAAGAAAGCAAATATAATTACGAAGAGATTGTTGTAATTAGTAAAGACCAATTCTTATCGTACATGACATGCGTCTCATGTTAAAAGATCGCATTAGTGTAAGAATTCCTTTTTGTATGCACTTTTAAAAACTAAAGCATTTTTGATCCCTTCTTTTTAATATCCTGCACTCCCAAAAATTATCTACAGTTTGTTATTTTTGTTTTAACACAGTTGAATTAATTTAGAGCTAAATTAATAATTTTATATTTTCCAAAAGTAAATATTTTTGAATAAAATCACTTACAGTGCTTTTCATTTTAAATCTAAAATAATAAAATTTAAAACTCAATCAAAGTTGTCATCTTTAATAAAAGTAATTCACAATAATAAAACTCTTGAAATATTCGAGGCCGCGGTGGCCTGGTGGTAAGGTCTCGGCTTCGGAACCGGAGGGTTTCAGGTTCGAGTCCCGATTCCACCGAAGAACCGTCGTGTAAGGGGGTCTGTTGCACGTTAAATCCGTCCTGAGCAAACGTCCTCCCGCTGGTGTGGTGTGGAGAGGGGGGGTACCAGCTCAGGTGTCGTCCTCGTCATCTGACCGAGATTCAAAATTACGAGGTCCGTCCCAAAATAGCCCAATTGTTGCTTCAAACGGGACGTTAATATAACTAAACTAAACTAAACTTTTGAAATATTCAGAGGACCACCAGTCATACTTCACGTTTACTACACTATAAAGCATAACTCGTTCGACATTTTAACCTGAAAAACGTTATTTTTATTTCTTGTATCATTTGCCACTTTTAGCCTCCATTCGTCTCCCTTAATATAATATCAAAAATTGATTTAAGGGTGGAAAAATCAATAATAAATTTACGCTGGCATTTATTTTATATTTCTTTTAGTTGCTCCAGTGAATATCGTATAATAAATCAAAAACGATTTATACAGTTAATGCGTGACACTGATCATCCGGCAAAATTTTATCCGGATCATATTTATATATCATAAGTAGCTTTTTTTTTATGTCATTCATATTTATATTTATATTTTGCATAGATTGACGTATTTATAGATATTTCAACTGATAATCGAAAGGTTCCACAACCAGAAAAGGTACATTTAGGACATTAATTGATCACCATTTGTCGAATATTGTCGAATAAATATTCTTTACCATCGGCTCTGGAAATAAATAAAATTTCCAATGAGGATATGGAAACTGGACTAGTAACTAGATGAAAGAATACATCTTCACCTTACGTTACAAACGACTATAATTTTGAAATGGTCATATATTTATAGATTCAATGATTTTTTTCCATTTTTATTCTTTTCCGCGACTATTATATCAAATTACTAAATAAATCATTTTTCACCTCAGGATGAAATTTAAAATCGGACTTTTTTATTTAAAGGAAGATGTCTTGAAAGTCGGTATAAAACGCAGATGAATACGTAGGTGTAATCATTCAGCAATAGCAGAGTGAATAGTAATATACATCTGTGCTGAGAATATTATCAGGTTTATTCACTATTCAGTTTAAACTGTGAAACGAATTACGGTTGAAAGATGGAACCACTCATCATTTTCTGATAATCTTTTAGAGGGAAGTTGATGTCTTTACATTGAACATTTCTAATTTTGAATAATCCCTTATTCATTCTGTGATGTCTAAACAGTGGCTCGTTTCTTACAAGTTTCTATTCGAATATTGTGTCCTATTCATTCCAATAGATATTTAAGACACTTAAGATTAAGTAGCATTAATCATCCATTAAGCTATATTTAAGGTGTTAGTGTTTTTAAGGACATTAAATATATCTCATTATTATTTAGATTCTTTAAAGCTTTTTAGAAATAAACTTGCACAATGCAAAGTTATCTAAATTAGAATTTTTGTATGTATTTGTTTTTTTTCTATACCTTTAAGTAAAAAAGAAAGAATATAAGAATAAGTATAAATATCTATCAATACCTTTAAAAAAAAAGAAATCTGATATCACAAATTTCAAATTATCAAGTGAGAACATTATTTTTTTAAGTTCCGTGGTATCAATCTAACAGAAAAAACATTCTGTTCTAATATGACTCGTATTTTGCAATGACCAACATTTAGAAAAGCGTATTTTTTTTATCTCAAAATCAATTGAGTTATAATTTTTTTTTCGAGACCAAAATTTTTTCCGTCAAAAACCAGTTTGAAACAATCACTTGGCTATCCGATTACGCATGCGTCCATATTTAGAAAACAATTCCCCCCCCCCATCTCGAAGTCGTTCGAGCTCCAAAATTCATTCATTCTTCATGGCGATCTTAAAAGGTTTTCACATTTGGCGACTCTTATCATTTTCTAACAGCCTTAAAGACGAAAAATTGATACCTAAAAAAACGTGATAAATTGTCACTTTTCTAGCCATGCATGTTGAGGATTCAAGAACCCCATACCAAAACAACATGTTCTCACATAACAAATGTCACCAATCTCATGGTTGAGTTGCCTAGGACAGAACTCGCAACGTTAGAGTTCATAGCCGCGTGATATAACCACTAGACAAAAGTGATCACTCGTGTCCGGAGGTTGTTAACTGGCTTATGAAGCTAACACCACGAATCAAATTCTATATTACATAGAACCTAGCTTAATGCGCACAATTGCTTGCCGAATCTTACTCGTAATGCGAAATACTTGATTCGATGCTTATAATCTTTAAGAAATTAAAGATTACTCAGTTTAACTTACAATATTTTGTGATGCAAGTACGCATACAAATTTTTTAATTGCTCATCATCTGATGAGATTTCACACAACATAAAAGAAATAATCCCTCATAAATAAAGATGCATAATCCTTGCATAAAAGATTATTTTATTTCGGATATTCATGAATAGTGATCCATTAATTTTTTTGTATTAATACAGCTTAATGAAAAATTTTATGTATTAAGATAACTGCATAATCATAGTCTCATAAAATAAATAACTAAACTACATAATTACCTTCATAACTACTTATTTAGCAATAAAATATGCACATTTGCAATAAATTAATATTAAAAATGAAACTCGAACACCTCATGATGAAGATACCCATATTTTTCACATAATTCAACATCAATTAATATAAAAACAGAATACCTTTTTCACTTTTATTTTCACATTTTGAAATGAAAGAAAGCGATCAGTTTAATAAAAAGAATACTTGACAATATCATGTTTGGTCATATGTCAACGATAGTTCGATTAAGGAGAGGAATGAACTTGAATGGCTAGCAGAAACTTGAATAATCTTCTTTGAATGATATTTGTAAAACCAAAATCTTTGCAAGGTCATAAGTCTAAACAGAGTGTGAATAATGTTATTAAGAATTTCTTTAGTAATTAAATAATGATACTTCCTGACTAAAATGAATTTGTTGACGTACTAGTATGAAACAGAGTATCAGCAAAACCACAGAAAAGTTTAAAAGCTAGAAAGTTAAATAAATAACAATATCATCTCAAAAAATAATTATGATCCAATATTATGATGCATAATAAATGTATTTGTGAATTGTTATAGTGATGTTAATAAACATATAAAAGAAGTCCGTGAGGCAACAGCAATATTAGAGTTCGAAACAAAATGTGATTATACGAATGCAAATTATCTGCTGTAACATCTGAAGCAAATACAATAACTCTCCAAAATGTACTGAAAACAGATGAAAATTGACCCCAAAATTTAAATTATCCCAAAGCTGATTAAAACTTTTACTATCAATGAGCCTGTCAAAGTAGAAATTGATTTTCTTTTTAAAAAAAAGTGCAGAGGATTGAAAGTAGTATAGATATTGCTAACATGCAACATAGAGAAAACACAAACAAAACGAAAAGTGATTCATTGATTGAACTTTCAGAGAAAATTACATGTTCCAAAGTAGTACAGTTTTTAAAACTAAATATTAACCCTTTGGATACATTTGACGTATCAGAACGTCATATAGTCGTTTAAATTTATGCTTCACTTTTTTTTGTTATGCTAATTAGCTTATATTATTCAAATATCATATATATGCTGAATAATATCTGAATAATATGAAATATAGTAATTCTTACATAAAATCCACTGCCTTTACATGTTCAAAAAATTAAAATATAAATGACGCTTTCAAATATATGTGTAGTAAAAAGGGTTAATTTGAGGCGGTAAGAGATGCGCCCAGGATAGAACCTGGGACCTTTTGGTTAGCATTCCAGTAACTTAACAATTATACCAAAACGATCGTTCGGGTAGAAGAGTTGTTAACTGGCTTATATGCTATTCACCACAAATTCATCCTTTTTTTCTTGAATCAAAATAACTTTATATGAAAAGACAAACTACTTTTTTACATACCTCTGATGAATTTGATACTCTCAGCAAAATTAAGGATATTTACTTTTTAATTCGCAAAATCGCTTATATGTATTAATTGAAATCATATATATATGCATTTATTTTATGGAAATTATAATTAGCAGTCCCTATCTGTTGCGAAGAAAAGTATTTTTTGCAAGTGAGTGACGCTGCTTGCCACTACGTTTGTATAACTGTAACTGTGAGTTAATGCGTCATTATGTGCTTGTAAATAGAATGAAGCAATCGCAAGTTGCTCTGAATAAATATGCTTTATTTTACTAGTTGAAGACAATTATTTCCAACAGCCCTCGGCATCCGGTAGACGCAGCCCGCCGAATTTAGATTTACTTTTGTTCCTTAAACTATCTATACGAGTATTGAATAACATTGGCAGTTACTCTTAGGTAATACATAATTAACTATTCATAAAGAATGAGTTCGAATTTCAAACGATATATTATGTGAAAGCTCTTCATTTGATTTGCATAAACATTTGACGATACTGAAATGTAATTCAATTTAAAATTGTATGTAGTTGAGAAATTTATTAAAACAACCACTATAGAAGCTTATTTTTACGTAGGTGGATATTGATAGAATTCAATAAACTTGCAAACTACATGTCTGCTTTAAATACATTACATTTAATCGCCTTTAAGACAGAATTTATAGAAATTTATTTGTATTTGAAATTATCTTTACATTTCAAAATGTTTAATCCTTTGCAATCGGATGTTAGCTCACATTTCCCATTCAGGAAGGTACATCACTTTGTCATTCTATTTCTTAATTTTTAATATTGATGCTCTATCTAGAAGGACGAAAGAATGTAAATTAATTTTTCGGAGAAATTCCACTTAATACAATTATATATTTTTTCGGAGTAACAAATAAGTCCTTGTTTTAACTTAATAATTATGCATCGCAATACTTTACCAAGTGCAAAGAGTTGAAAGAATAATAAGCTTAATAACACTTGATTTTTGGGATTTCAAGAACCTAGATTCAAATATATCGAAATGTAAGAGAAAATTCAATCATACCTGTCTTTCCGGGATCTTCTAAACCAGAAGAATTGAAGTATTCCAACACGAATGAGTTCATATGAACTTCGAAATGACTAATCCAAACATTCTCATTTTTAAGATATCTTCCATTTGTTAGACGAGGACACAGACACAGATAAATATTTACATATTACATTTTACTTGTACGAATTCCTTATATAGCATACAACCATCTTTTTGTTCCTTCATCAAAACTGAACATCACTTCATCAAAAACTGAAACTTAAGTCGGGTTTACACTCGGCCAGTTATAAGAAAGCAGCACATGCGCAGAAAGCAGCACATGCGCAGAAAGGCTTAAAAAAGCTGTTCGGTTGACGGAAAGTAATTGTCCCGACGGGGCTATAACGGGGCTGTACTGTTTCTTACTGCGCATGCGTTTGTAGAATTTGGCGGGAGTGTGACATGAAAAAATTAAACACTTGTCATAGATTGTTTTTTTCCCCTTTTATTTGCCATTTCTTTTCTATAGTTTTCTAAATTTAGGTATGTTGACCTTTTTTATTTTACCCTGTTTCTTTGTGTAAATAACCATCCCTTTAAAAAAAATTAATAGACTCCAAAACGGCAATTTATAGCCAAGCATGGAGTGCCTGAATCTATTTTATGAAATTGTGGAAACCATAAATCAGCCCTTTTCTGCTCATGTTCTTTTTACTGACCTTCTTATAACTGGCCGAGTGTAAATCCGGCATTACATCTATTACTATGAGATCATGGGATTTTTTTCTGACTTCACTATTTACGTTTGAGCAAAAGGGTTATATCTTATTATGGTTAAGCCAGGAATTACTAGTAACTTGAAACACTAGGGTAAAAGAGCTGTATATGTATTTCATATAAATTCATAAACAATCTATATATTTACCTTAGATAACTAATACACCAATTGTTAAAGAATATTTTACAACTAGCAAGCAGCCACAATTATCTTTTTAGTATATGAATCTAAAAAATCAATCTATCAATATAAATAAAGCAGCATTTGGGCTGTTAGAATAATGAGTTATAACTTTCAAAGAGGAAAACTTAAAGCAAAAATAATAATAATAATAATTCGCTGGACAATAATTTTATTTATTAATAAATATATTTTACATTATAATCAAAGAACAACATTTAAATTTAAAACATTTTCAATTATTAGAAATTTTATTAAAAATCATTTCAATTATTTATAACATATTCTTCCTTTATATTTAGGACTTCCTTCTGAAAATCTTTGCACTGCTCTTTGAAACATGGTCAATGCCAAAGTAGTTAAGTTTATAATGCGAATATTTTTCGAAAATATATTTATCTCTTTGGCAACTTTGGCAAAAGGATGAACGCAAAACCGAAACCAGTGAAATACATATCATCGCTTAACAATTAGAGAAATATTCCTAGTAATCAAGATAAACTGTCAGCTGAATCGCCACAAATCGCTCAATGCGAGCAAGAAATTCCACGAGTTTGTGATGGCAAGCAAGGTGATTTATTAATCAAAGCATATTTTACTTAATTTTAGTTTTCCTATAATATGTAACTAATCAGAAAGCCAATAATTTTCTTATATACAAAGTGTGTATATTATATAATATATATATAAGCATAATTTTTTCTGAAAGCAGAAGGCAGTTTTCAAAGACACTGAAGAAACTTTGCATTTTTAAATTCGATTTAATCTATCCCTGGAATGCATAATTTATTTACAAGAGGCGCGGACAAAGCACGTCCACTCACAGGAACATATTAGGCCAGAGAAGACAAAATAAATTATCCCTGCTTATAAAACATGAGATATCGATAGGGAAAATATATTTTCATAATGCTAATATATTATTAAGATTCTGGTAGGGATTTTTGACTCGCGTCAATCACAAGTAAGGGAAATACAGGGATCTTTTAAAAAAGAATTTGTTTAGATCAGCAATTTTTATCCTTTCACTCGGAACGTGGGAATCACTGACTAAAGCATTTTACGAAGATTCTTTTGAATTAATGAAGAAGAAATAGTGGAATGGGATCAGGAAATAAGAGAATATTTTAGAAGGAAGTTAATATGGGCTAAATTAAGATAAAACTTTGGAAATAAATTAAATTGATATTAGAGAAAATATCATTACACACACACACACACACACTATATATATATTATTATTTTAGTGAGAGAGAGAGAGAGAGAGAGAAATATTGTTAAATATTTCAACTGTAAAATGTTGGTGTATTTTCATATGTTCTTTGTCGAAAACCCAACTATGCCCAATATTATTCCCATCAGTTTAAAAAACATAACTTTAAAGCAAAACTAGTCAAGTAGACGATATTTGACATGGAATTTTGAACCCATATTCTAAATCGGTATATTTAATTTGATATTGGAACTGTCACTCGAAAGAATTTTTTCTTCTGAGCAAGCTCGCATTTTTGTTATATATAAAATAATTTTTAACAAGAAATAGAGAAGGCCGTGTTTATTGATGTTCTGCAGAATAGATCGTTTCATCTAGAATTACTATATTTGGCATACATATGCTTAAGTCAATAGAAGTGCGTATCTCTGAGCGATTTGTTTCAATTGGAATTTTGAAAAATCTAAAGGCGAAATTTTTAGACTTTTTTATTATAATTTTCTAAAATATTATATTTTCACTAAAATGATTTTAAATTCAAAACTTGATTCTCCATTTATACTAATTTCTTCTGGATTAAAAAAAAAATCCTACATTGCATTTGCAATAAAATTCAATTTATCATTGTTTTATGTAATATTTATTTAATAACGCTATTTCCTTTCTTTGTTAAAAAGCAAAGGAAGAAAATTAAAATCTGTGAAATTTTTATTATTGCTAATAAGAGAAATGTTTGTGCGCGCATGCATACGCTCAACACTCTACAGGCCAAACCAATATAATAATTTGCAAAATAGTTGCCAAACTTGCCGCATACATAATTTGGTGGATGGGAATATGTGATTACATTACATGACAACAATTTTTATGTCATTTTAAAATTCATAAAATTATTTTTTTTAATGAGTCAATTTTTTGCCATATTAGATATATTTTTTATTTCAATTAAAAAATATTTTAAGCATATTCTGCAATATTTCTATGTTGAAGTGAAATTGAAATCAGTTTCAATATTATAACTAATTTTTATTCTGACTTTTATTAACTTTTTTGATCAAAATCAATAATTCGTATTTATTTCCAAGTTGAGTAAGTTTCAGTATATGGCATGCTATAAATATCTTTTTTATTTAATTATATATTAATACTTAAAGCTCAGGTTTAATCTCAGAATCAAGCGACTATGGCTTAAAAAAAACTGGTTCGATTTTTGATCACTTTTGCTCTTTCGTGCGATAAAGGTTTGATTTGTAAAGAAATAGTAAAACAACTATGGAAAATGCACAGTGAAATGAACAGAAAAGTATAAATCTTTTTTTAAAAAAATATGTTGTGTTTTAATAAAAAATTTTTAAGTTTAAAAATATTTTGCTGAAAAATCCATTAAAATCATGTGACACAAAATACTTAAATAAAATTTTAGCAGCCATTAAGGCGAAACATCTGGTCGCAAAGCGACTAATGGCAATACAACAAATCAGAAGATAGATAAACTGGAAAGTTGAGTTTCTAATAACACTATATTTTCGATTAAAACATTATGAAGCTATATGTACACAATAAGCAGAACAAGCGCAAGATCATTAGTGATGGCTTCTAACAGCTTATGAATATTTTGTATCAAGTGATGAAAAAGAGATTTAATTGAAAATAACCCATGTTTCCGGAGAAACAATTCCAGAGATTAATAATTTATATAAATATCACCCTAAATTACAAAACATAACGCGAGACTTAAAACTAATTAAAAATCGAAAACACATTGATTTTATTACATCAACGGAAATTATTTTTGTGTCATCAAATTGAAAATAATTCTTTTAAAAACTATTCAAACTGTAGATCACGCCAAATATTTAGTGAATTACATTGCATTATAAACAATTGAACAAGTTTATCGGTTCTATCCGCTGTCTATACTCTTAACAAGTATTTTTCAAGCATTAAAAAATCAATGATCACTTTAGCAATGAATATAAAAGTGCTATGGCTAATGGAATCTGTGCTGTTTTATTTTTTGTAAAATAATGCAAAATAAAAGCCTGTTCAGATCTAAATTTGTTTAAAAAGACAACTTACTCTCCTATATTTGAATTGACATGGACTTTTACATCAAGCGTGAAGTAGGTCAACTTGGAAGAGTCGACAATTGCGCGCGCGCGCGCGCGCGTGTGTGTGTGTGTGTGTGTGTGTGTGTGTGTGTGTGTGTGTGTGTGTGTGTGTGTGTGTGTGTGTGTGTGTGTGTGTGTGTTTCAACGCTTTAACGATTTTTGTTTTTCAAAAGTTCAATGAAATACTCCAATTTTTTTTAACTTTTACCAAGATATCTTAGCCCAAGCCATGGCAAAAGCCGAGTAGTGAACTAAATATCAGACAAGAAGCAGGAATGAGAGAACATGATAAATCAATATGAACTTTTATAGCCTGGACAGAATTTGCCAACACAGTGATTCCAGGGAAAAAATGATAGCCAGCATAACCGAGAGGCCGAAGTTAGAGAGCTGGAGTGATTACAAAAATTTTTAGTACAGAAATTATATATGAACTTTTTTTTAACTACGTATGATCGATCAACTAGTATAAATAATATTACAAATTAAAGAAAAAAATCCTCAAAGCAGATTTTTTTTTAAGAATTTTTTTTTCTTTAAAAATACTTCCGACGGAAAACATTACCTCAAATTATAATAAGAAAATATCGAAATTCCTTATATCGAATTTTTAAAACTACCGTAACATGGTAGAGCTTAGAAAAATACCATTTTCGATAATTTTATTGGCTGGCTGGTTTTAGTTTTTTTTATTTGCATTAAAACCAAGTGCTTTTTGTTGTTGTATCAATTGAACATTAAAGTTATCTAATTCAATTAAAGATATTACTTTGTAGTAGTAAATTGAAAATCAATGAACAAACTCGTGCTATTTATTTGTATTGAGCCCATTCATAAAAAAAATCAAATCTATCAAAACTTTTTATTTCATAGGCTTCTTTTTTTTCTTCCTTACTGGATGTTGAATCTTCCATCAACTGTATTTGTATAAAAGATAGAAATCAATACTGCGGACTTTTTCCAATATCCTGATATATAGGAACAATATTTAAGGAATCTGTAGAGCAAGATTATAAAGAATAAATGGCCTGCCAAAAACTGCATTTGATAACAGAATATCTATAGATAATTCATTCTTTACATAATTTCATCTGAATGAATCATTACTTTGTATGAATCATTACTTCCTACTTCAAATATTGACATATGCACAAATGTAACAAATGAATGTTATAATTCAAATAATTTTCAACCGATTTTCAGTTATTCATATTCATACATTTATACTATACTATACTATTTTATTCATATTCCACATTTATACTATGCAAATTCCAGTCTACCAGGAGATCAAAAATATTCTAAAACTTTGAATCAAAATGCGTTGAATTTAATTTAAAAAACAATGGAATGTATCTAGTACACAAATTCCGTTAAAATACGATTGTTGAAATAATGAGTTCATATCAGATCTAATAAACGCTAAATTTGGCATGCAAAACCTAAACAAGAATGAACTTATTACCGATGTTATTAAAATTAGCAGATGTTTAAAAATGAATATGAAATAATGAAAAAGCTTTCGATTTATTTATTAAAAGCTAACATTCAAACAACAAACGGTAATTTTAATAAAATTGCTCGATTATTTATATAAGATGGAGACATAATTGTTGTGAGAGGACAGCAGAGCTCAGCTGACATCACAGCTGCTAATTATTTAGGCTTAAAAACAAAACATGAAAAAGGAAGTGTAGCATCAAGGATCAGTCTGCCCAGTTCTTGCGGGATTCTATGCTATGCTGGGTTGTCATGCTCCTTAAAAAGGACTGTGGAAATTTGAAACGTTTAATATTACATAGTACAGAAACTTTAATTTGCTTGGTTTAATGATGCTTTTGTTTTATAAAAAAATCTATTGTTTCTTTTTTTTATCGCTTTGTAAGCATTTTGGAGCATTCCTAGTTTTTGTAAGCAGCTTGTTCAATTATTCTTGACTTACAAATTATTCAGAATTTTTATAGAAATTCTATTTATAGAAAGAGATTGCGTAAATGACTGTAATAATAAATAACAAATATTTGATAACTCTTAAGTCAAACTGTCTGGACTATAGAGCGCCAGTAATAAACATTCATCTTTATTATTAGTAACGTAACTCCAATTCTGTTAATATTTTTACTTCTGTTAATAACTACTTTAGGCACTCCTGAAATTTTTATTACTTCCTAAAATATACATGCATTAAATATACGTTTAATTTATACTAAAGCCTATAAAAAAATCATAACATTTTCCAAAGAAATACATAGGGGCAAACAGTAATAAAAGATTTTGAACTGTTAATTTAAAAAAATTTAAATAAGGGTTTCTAAGATTCAGCTATATTCTTAGAAAATATCCTGTAAAAATTCTTACATCAAGGTTATGGAATCCTGATTTTAAGCTTTAAAAAATTCTATATGATTTACAAACTAATAAAAAAGCATAAGCAATACAAAAAAGTTAAAATGCTCACTAAAATCAGACAGCAGTACAAAGTCAATTTAAAAACAGAGATCTTTTAGATCTTTAACTCTGTGTTCCTATCAGATCTTTAAGAGAAATAATTAAAACCATAGGCTTGGATAACAAAATTAATAAAATACAGCCTTTATTTTATAGGTATTGTATTATAATTAGAGCAGTAAAATTTTCAACGTATATAAAATTAATCTATGAAATCATGTCTGAAGGAACCAAAAAAAGATCATAATCCGAAAGCCAATTACCTTAATAGCTTATACCAATATCAAATAATTCACAAATTGAAAAATTCGATAAAAAACAAAAATAAAAATATGAATTTTGTAATAAGAAACGAGCTAAAAAGAACCGTTGCGATTTCACCTTTCAGTGATTCGCTTATTGGTTAAATAACTGCACAGTATTTCGTCATCTTACTTATAGATGATTTATTACACATTAAATTTGTAAACCATATTCTTTTTGTTTCTATCTGCTGCCTTTTAAAATGAATATTAACGCCGTTCTTTTTATCCTTTCTTGTTCTTGTTGAGATTATCTATAATCAGTAATCAAAATGATCGCATGCTTTGAACTAAAAATAGATAATTTAAGCCAGCTTGTACCTTTCAATAGAGCGACCTTTCAACAGCAGTTCAAGTTATAAATTCAAACTGTTATACAAAATCTCTATCCTTTCAAATGAAAATATCTCTCGCTTTAAATAAATCATGAAATAAATTCAATCGGATTCGAAGGAATCTTTCTGTTAAATAGCCATGTTGCTGCGTTCGGTTTACAAGTAGAAACCATTAATTACATTTGCAAAGGAAGCAATTATTTAAAAGGACTTCATCGAAGAGTTTATTTTGAAGATTTTCATTCTAATTTATTATTAGGTAAAGTTATTTGATACGTTTAAAAATAACTCTTTAAAGAAGATTTTTACTCAAAGTGAATGATGCATAATTTATATATAACCTATGCTATTTTTCTTGATATTTATAAAAAGTTTGGATATTATATTATTTAATTATTTTTATAGAATTACAATGTTAATAGGAATTATGGTGAATAATCTAACATTAGTTAAGAATTCAATTAAACAAATGTGTAATTTGATTTAAATATTTAACCTCTTTAAATTTTATATCTTCATGTCAATTTAATTTTTTTTAAAAATTATTCAAAATTTATATCAAAAATTCTTTTTATTAAAATTATATCAAAAGTTTCTTAATTTTTTTTATTATCACTAATTCAGGAAAATATTTGTCAATTATATTTGTTAATAATCATTTTTAGATTGTAGTCCAAAACAATTAAAAACAAGCACCTTGCATACAAAAGGTTTGCTTAACCCTTTGCACTCCTATGGCTCCTCTCAGGCACCATTCAAGACGGTGCATCATTTTGAGGTTTTATGCATTTATTTTAAATTTTGATTGTCAGTAATACCTACAAGGTGGTAAAAAATGTAAATTATTTTTTTGGAAGAAATCCTCTTAAAACAATTATATATATTTATCTTTCGAAATGATAAACAAGTTTTTATATCAGGTGAATAATTATGCATCGAATTACTTTTCGGAGTGCAAAGGGTTAATATAGAAATTATATAATATTGAGCAATCAAATGATAAATGACATTCAAAAATAGTTGTTCAGTATGATGTTTATTGTTCTTTATTTTGAAGAAAATAAAGATATATATATATAACGACTTCCATTATGCAAATTCCGACATTTTCAGGGAAAGTATAATTTTCGTTCAGGAATTAAGTTTCCCTAATTCAAACAGAATGCTTTAAAATTCCTTTAGTACAAGAAATGAATAAAAGAAACTCAGACACCGACATAAAGCGACAAAAGCCCTGAAAATTCTTATTTCATTAGTATTTTGAATAATATAATCTAATGTTTTGAATAATATAATTAGTATTCCCAATCATTAGTAAACTCCTAAATTGTTTTGAAAATGCGCTGTTATTTCTATAACATGCATTACACACTAAATATTTTTGTAGAAAAGAAACTGCAGAGAATTTTGGTATTTATCATCAGAAAAAAAAATATCCAGATATTTAGTTCTTATAACTCCAGCCTCGTTTTGAAAATAACAAATAGAGTATTCTAATAGCCATTTCTTTTTGAAATTTAACTCACCTTCCAACCTAAAGAGATATCTCTTTGTCTTCCAGGATACCATCAACCAAGCAAAGGTTATTGATATATCTATAAAGAGAATTGACAATCTGCAGACGGACCACTCTACTCGCAATGTCTATCAGGAAATTCTAGTATAGTTTAATTATATTAACGTCCCATTTTAAAGCAACACTAGGGCTATTTTGTAACAGACCTCAAGATTTTGAACCGCTGTCAGATGATGAGGACGACACCGGAGCTGGTACCACCTCTCCAAACCACATCACACCAGTGGGAGGACGTTTAGCCCTGTTGAATTTAACGTGCACCAGACCCGCTTACAAGTCAGTTCTGCGGTGGAATAGGGTCTTGAACTTGAAACTCTCCGATTCCTTATCACTAAACCACCGCAGCCCCTGAGGAAATTCTAAATGTGCCCAAATATTCGATAAAGCTATTCTAATAATTTTTTAAGTACTTTTTTAATTAAATAGGCTAATGAAAAGAACAATACATTTATATTATGGCACTGCACGATACTAATACAAATGCATCTTTAATGACAAAAGTAAAAGTTGCCATTATTGAATAATTTCGATTCTATCATATTATATAATTTCACGTGGAAATTATTGGCACCCAGAAAAATACAAATGTTTTAATAGGAAACTATTTTTCTTAAATAAGTTAAATATACAATTTAATTA
>JAPMOR010070137.1:0-11575 GCA_026543865.1 Argiope aurantia
CCATTAAGCCCACTAGGGAATGCTTTTAATAAAATTTTTGAAAACTTGTTGTTCTTACGATCAAGGCTTAGCTTCAGAACTACAGCAATGGCGAAAAACGCTATTTCTTTTTCTTGTGATATTACTGAATGTATAAAGGTACACACGGATAATTAAGGAAATGTATAGCACATTGAATCGAATGGTGTAAATGCATAAATTCTGAAATACTATGAGTTATAGGTTTTTCAAAATTTGAAGTTTAAAAACATTTTGCCAAAGAAGTTCGACAAGACTATGTTGCTCGAAATAATTAATATTTTTAGCAATCATTAATCTTGGGCGAACCAACTAGTCCTCGAAATCGTCAAGTTTCAAATGAAAAATAGAAAAATACGGAAGCTAACTCAACCCACAGAATTGGTTAAATAGATCTTTTTAAACCGACTTTCTTAAATGTAACCGAACTAAAAGCAGAAGGTTTATTTCATGACTCTTACGACTCTGTAAAAAAATTATTGATGTTCTGTGATAAATAAGAACAGATGATGTGATAAATAAGAACTTATCCTGTGAATTATTTGCAGAAAAAGTGATTATATTCACTAGGTTATCGTAAAGGGAATAGATTCAGCGGAATGGGTCTTCCTCAATAGTGGTTTGAAATTCTGAAGCCAATAATTTACCATTAGGAGATTGAGGAACTCTAGGTGAAAGAAAGATTAAATGAATCTTTTAAAACCGTATTTCTTAAATATGATAGGCGAGGGAACAAAAATCCTTGTTTGCATGACTTGGTTTTCATTCAACACTTTTTAAATAACCCTAGTCATGGATAAAGAAGAAAAGATGGATGTTACTGAAACTAATGGATTATTTACCGAAAACAAAAGATAGTTGCGTGTGAAAGACTAACACAAGGAAAAAAAAAGAAATGTCGATCAATAAGATTAAGATCCATTACTATAAATCTACCGGAACGCAAAAGATCTAGATAAAGAAAATGAATAAAGAAATCTCTAAGGTAAAAACGAATCAACTGGGCCTAGGAATGCATTTGAAAATATCCCAGCATAAAAAAGTTTATGTTGAATTTTTTTCCATTACATCCATTATCTCGCTTCACAAGGTTCCAGAATGTGGTGAAAACATGCTCGTCGGGAGAATAATTCTTTACTTATCTTGATATACCACTGCTCTCTGGAGCTCGCCGGTTTTGGCCTTATCCTGGAGTGGAGTAGACAAGCCGAATATCATTCTCTTGGAATCCAGTAATTGCATTTCTTCTTCCTTTCCATTACTAACATGATAGGGGACGAAAAAAAAAAGAACAAGAAAAAAGGTCTTATCCTCACTCCCTAAATTTCCTGTGAGATATATTGCCTTCACATCCCGATACCTTTTATATATATCGATTTTGTCAGAAGAGGAAGATGGTTTTTGTCTCCTTTTTTTATTTGGCTTCCTCCTTTTTCCGTAAGAGTTGAGTTGCTTCATTTTTCTTTTTTTTGTGTCCAAAAAATCTCGATATCGGCGGCTTAAGAATTTGTACGTTTTTCCGAGAGGGGAGTTCATTTGTTTACTACTTGAAAGACTGCGAGTTTGTTTTTATAGTGCTTTTTCACGGCGGAGGTTTGTTCTTCGAAGGGTTATTGCTTTCGTTTTTATTAGTTTGAAGAGAGAAGTTTTTTGCGTGATGTTTAGTTGTCGGATTATTTTTCGGAGCCTCCTCTAGGAGATAAAGAGGAGTAAAGTCCCAATAAGTGCGGATTACGTGCATCTTGAAATGGAAAATGAGAAATTTCTCCCCCCCCCCCATTTGATTTCCGACGGTAGTCCTTTTAATGATGTGTCGCTTTTAATGCGTGAATTATATATTTTTGTAAATATATCTTTAAAGATAAGCATTATGAAAGAACTTAAATAAATACATTGCCAGGAGGAAGCAATTTTATATACTTAAGCAAAAATGGCGTGCGATTTGAGTTTTTTTTTCTATTTATTAAAAGAGAATCATGCGTAAATATTTATGTAATATTTTATAAACTTATTTTTAGCAGAGAATAGTGTATCTTAATAAAGGAAGGATTAAAAAAGGTGGACAGTATGTTATATCGTTCGAAAAGTTGTAGAAGGATAAAAATAATGAGAAATTTTAAAATAATTTGAAATTCGAGAGGTTTGAATCCTTAGTACGAAATATAGTACATGACAGTGATTCAGGCTTAATTTTCTTCTTTTATCTTATTTAAATTCTTTTACGTATAACGTGCGCACATTAAATATATTTAATGCCTTCGCAAAACTCTTGTGAGCAATTTGGGAAATTAAAATAATAAAATGTATTATTTGGAAATAATATTCTAAAAAAATTACGAAAATCAGAGCAAAATTCTACCGGAAAAAATTTACCATCACTGGAGAGTTAATAATTCCAGTTTTAAAGTAATATAAAAATGATTTTTGCACAACAATCAACTTCAATGATTGGTTATTTTTAGCTTTTGAGGAAAGATGCTAAGATATCGAAGAAATTTTCATTATGATTTTAATTAAAATAAAAAAAACTGCTTTATTGTAACCACTACTGTAGAAGAAATAATAACGATTTGGTAGATTTGGTTTGATCCATCTGCCTGCTCTGTCTAGCATTTTTAATGATATGTATGTGACATAACATAACGCCATCCTGTGCCCCCGGTGCCTATAACACTAAGTTATCTAACCAGTTGGATAAGCACAAGAT
Source organism: Argiope aurantia (assembly GCA_026543865.1). Classification (NCBI taxonomy): domain Eukaryota; kingdom Metazoa; phylum Arthropoda; class Arachnida; order Araneae; family Araneidae; genus Argiope; species Argiope aurantia. Next base: position 2,726 of record JAPMOR010070137.1, read on the forward strand.
GGAAGGAAGGAAAAAAAAAAAAGAAAAAAAAAATTGTTGGTATAAAGAAAGAGACGACAGACCATCCGGGGTTCTCCAGAGAATCCCATCGGTGTCAAATCCTACGCGACTGTAAATTTTTGGTGAAGTAATAACTGGATGGAGGAGACAAGAATACTGAAACAAATGGTCACTATGGGTTGAACTTACAGGGAAACGAAATTACCTACTGAAAAAAAATTGATAAGTTACATTGAGAACATCTGTATGACATGTATAAGCATATAAATAATCACTGAAGAGTCAGAAATCTGTAACGTCCGTCTGAGTCTTGTGATGTTGATTTCCTTCGTGAGAACTGCACTTTTGAGGGACTTTTGAAGTTATAATTTCGGCTGATTTTGACAAGAGGCATTCTGGTCTCAGCTATTGTGTAGTCTTGAAAAGGTCTTGGTATTTATGAATATGGTTTACTATGGAGTGGATCTTTCCGCGTGATAGGGTATTCGATGCAACTCTCCTGTACCATTCTTCCTCCAGATTTGTTTCTGGCTTTCTCATGTGCCATGAGACAGTCAGTAGGCATTCGGTGGCATAGTGAATTGGGGATCCTATTTCCCCACAGCTACAGTAAGGAGAGTTGGCCAGATGGAATCTGTGTAGGTATGTCGGGAATGGGCCATGTCCAGTGAAGAAAAGGACATCCGCTCTGTTCCAGTTGGCCGCGTAGAGAGAAACTTTCGATATTATTTTGAATGTGGAGCGGCCTGTTTCGCCTTCTTCCCATTCCTTTTGCCATTTTGTCATCATATCGGTTTGGAGGATTTTCTTCAGATGACATCTTGGGAGCTTCATTATATTCTGATCTTGATTAGCAATAGCCGCTGTTTTGGCTAGTTTGTCCGCCGCTTCATTCCCTTCATAGCCTACATGTGCCTTGATCCATGAGATTTTAATGTGAGGATTTGCAAGAAGAAGTGAAAATGTATCTCTTGCTAATTGGCTATTAGATTTTGGAGAACTTGAGGCTTGTATACTTGCTTTATTGTCGACGTAAATAGTAACTGGGTCTGATGTAGGAAGAGAGGTTGCGTATTTGACTGCTCTATTGAGTGCTAGTAATTCTGCTTGGAAGACCGTATTTTCTTTCAATAGGCTGGTTGACCATTGGTGTATAGTCACTGCATCCTGCACGACACAAAATGCAGCCCCAACTCCTGCTGAGGATTTTGATCCATCGGTATAGATCCCGAGTACTAAATTCTGAGACCCTCCGTCTTCCAAAGAAATTTGATGTGGTTGGAGATGTTTGGAAGGATGTGACGTCCAGCCCGTAGCTCTGTGTTCATACTCGTATGGGTTGATATGTGGCATATCATGTAGGATTCCACGAAGTCTGTACAGTTCAGTTATTCTTGCCATCATCTGAAGCTGCAGATGAAGTGGTGGCAAGCCGATGATAACCTGAAGTGCTGCAGTAGGCGTGGTCTTGTATGCTCCTGTAATTGCTAACAGGAAGCCTCTTTGGATGGAAGAGAGCTTTCTTGCTAATCTAACCGTTGGGTGGAGGCACCAAACTCCTGCTCCGTGTGCAAGCATCCTTTCAATAACTGTCTTATACAAAAAATTTCTGTGTCGAAGTGTTATTCCCCAGGATTTGCCAGCTATTTTGAGAAAATTGAATGGTTGTTGTTGCGCTTTCAATGCTAAATGCTTGAGATGGGTATTCCAATTCAATTTATCATCAATATGGACACCTAGGTATTTAATGGCGTGTGTCTGTTTTATTCTTTCTCCCTGCCAATAGATTCTGGGTCCTGCTACCCATTTACTAAACAGAATAAAGTTTGATTTCTCCGTGGACACTTCTAGATTGTTTATGTCAGCCCAGGATACGAATTGTGCTATTGATTCTTGGGTATTTTGTCTTAGATTTTCTTTTGTTTTGGCTTTAATTACCAAAACAAAATCATCGGCGAATGCTTGGATAGTTGTATGGGCAGGCCAGGTTTTACTAAGCAGATCGTTCGCCACCAAGTTCCACAGAGCTGGACCACTACACGATCCTTGGGGGCAGCCTTGCTTCTGTTCTCTTATGGCCCAGCCTTCTTGTGTGTTGAGGATTATTTTTCTGGCATGTAGCAAGTTTTCAAAGATGTTTCTTAAATTTTGGGGACATTGGAGTTTATCTAGATATTTAACTATTGAATGGTGTTGGATATTATCAAATGCCCCTTTGATGTCCACTGAAAGAACCAGAATATTGTCTTTTTCCCTTTTTCCATCATAAATTTTTTCTACAAGCTTTTTAAGAGCAGCATCTATAGATTTTCCTTCACGGAATCCAAACTGGTTATTGTTGATGAGTTTATTTGTTTCTAGAAAATAAATAAGACGCTGTGTGAGTAATTTTTCTAGAACTTTTCCTATAGTGGGCAAGAGAGCTATTGGTCTGTACGACGTGGCTAGTTTAGGGTCTCTTTCAGTTTTTTGAAATAGGATGATATTGCTTATTTTAAATGGATCCGGAAATTTTTCTAGTGAAAGACATTTATTAAAATATTCTTTGAAGAGGGTCGGGAAATTTTTGTTTATTGCTTTTAGAATGAGATTATCAATTCCGTCATATCCTGGTGCTTTTCCGTGAGGGAGATTATCAATGACCTGTGCTATTTCTTTTTCAGTGAAAGGGCAATCATTAGGAGTAGTGGTGATTTCATGTGTTAAAGATGGAGTTGAATTTGGGAATGGAAAAATTTGTTCTAATATATCCTGAGCTATTTTCTGGTGTCCTCCTTCTGGATTGATATTGTGCAAGACTGTTAGTTGAGATGGATGAATTGTTTTCCTAAAGGCAGCTTTAAAATGTTTCCCATATGGATTTGAAGCTTCAGTGCAAAGATCTTTCCAACCAACGCTTTTGGCTCTCTTGACTTTCTTCATATATTTTTTGGCTTCTGTCTTCCACTGCAAATATTTTTCTGATCTTTCCTCCGAACTTGATCTTTGGGCCCTTCGCCTCAAAGCCTTAATTCTTTTCTTTTCTATTTCTAATTTATCTGTCCACCAAGTTGGGTTTTCAGTCAATGGCTGTTTCTTTATTTTATATGTTTTATTGCAGGCTTGAATTATTGTTGCTTGAAGAAGGAAGGTAAATTCATTTAATTCTTGTTGGGTATTGCAGTTCTTGATTATGTTAATTAGTTCTTCGACATGATACTGAAACTGTTTCTGGAATTTGTTATGGTTTCCATGGAGGGTTTTAAACCTATTGAAGATGTGGCTAGTAATTATTGTTCTTACTGTTATCTGAATAAATTGGTGATCACTAAACGATGGTTCTTCGAGAACTTCCCAAGAGGCTACCTTTGTGATCATTTCCTGTGAACAGAATGTCAAATCGGGCCAACCCACATCTGTATTTCTTGTGAAGGTAGGTGGGGCATCTGACGAATTGTTGATAAAAAGGTTATTTGCCAATAGGAAATCCATTATTGCAACACCCCTGGTGTTGGTGCGATGATATCCCCAAAGAGGATTGTGACCATTCAGATCGGCTCCTGCAAGGAAGTTTTCATTTGGTAGCATTCTCATAATATCCTGGATCTCTTGTAAAGTTTCATTGATATCCGCTATTGGAGATGAATAAGCCGAAATGAGTGTTATAGTTTTGTTGTCAGTGTGGATTTTGACTGCTATGGTATTTTCCAATTTAGCTACTGTAATTGCTTTATAGATGGTTTGGGGAATAAAAATTGCAGCTTTATTTGATGTGGATGTGAAGATATTCCAAGACATCGGCAAACCTTTTATTTTGTTGTTGTACACATATGGCTCTTGTACCAAGAGAATGTCCGCTTTCAATTTTACCACAGCAGGGTGGAGGTGGGTAGTTGCTGCTTTAGTTCTGCCGAGGTTAATTTGGAGAATATTTAAATTTTTATTGCTAGAGAAGGACGAATTCAGAGTGATATTAGTTGTCATTAATAATCTCTGGTCCGTTTAAATGCTGCTAGCGATTTTTGGTAGCAGGGGCATCGTGGATCTATGGCCATATGGTAGATGTGCAGGTTAGTTCCATTGAGTCTGTTCGACTCTGAGCAGTTTATACAGAAGTGCTCATTAGACATGCACTTCCAGGTGTGGTGTCGTCCGCTGCAGCGACCGCAAAATGGAATATCATTTTTGCATTGGCCCGAGTTGGCTGTATGGGTGAAAGCCTGGCAGGTTGAGCACCGCTTAACATGATGAAATTCCCTCAGATGAAACATTTCCCAATTAATAGCAATCCTTCTTAAGTTTTTTAGACGATGAAATGCCTCACTAGGAGCTTCGAGGATGAGGTGGGAGGTGTCTTCTGTTCTGCCTCTCATTTTAAAGCGAAATTTTAGATGGTCAGGATTTTCCGTATGTGCACGAATTGCCCTTTGAACATCTTCCATTGGTATGTTGTTGGGTACATTATATATTATAATGCTAGGATGCCTCATTCCAGGTCTTTTAGTTGTTGTATTTTTAGCAATAACTTCTTTTTCTTTTAGGGTTTCTGTAAACTTCTGCAGGTCTTCTTCCCTCTTGCATGTGATAGCCAGTCCTCCTTTCTGGATTCGTCTAACTGATTTAATTTTGACAGTAGTTTCTGACTGTTGGAGTTCCTTTTTCAGGAGGTCCTGTACGCTTGTATTCGGCTTTTCTTCTTTTGGGTATATAAGAATTGTGGCCGTGCTTTTAGGTCTTTTCCTTGCAATTTCTGCATATGATGGACCTTTTTGGTGTTTGTTTACTGGCTGGTACGATTGAATTTCTGTGAACTGTTCAACATCATCAGTTTGAGCAGATGCTTCCACTTCTGGTTTTTTGTTTGATATTCTAATATCCAATACATCCAGAATGCTGTTGGCTGCCTGTAGTAGAGAGGTTGTTAAGTATTTCTGGACTTTGTTCCCCTTTTTGCGTTTTTGCTCACTATTGACTACTTCTCTCAGTTTATGAAGTAGTTGATTGGTCAACATACGTTCATAAGTTTGTGGTAGAACAAACTGGGACCCAACCGATGATTGTGACGAAATCGAGTTGTTTCTTAGTCTCATAGAGAGGGGGAAGTTTCCACTCTCTTCTTTGTTGGAGCAGGTTTGCATTGAGTCTATAATAATTTCTGGCATTTCAATACTGTATCGAATTTATAAGCAGATGAATATAAAAATATAATAAACAATGATTTTACAGGCTGTAGGGGAAGATATTCCCCTGTACTCGATCCACCGCCCTCTATGCCGTGCAAGCTTATAAATTTTTTATCTTGATTAAATAATAACATTAATAATAAAAACTTATTAAAAATCACATACACACACACATTGAAAACCTAATGTTATTGACGGGATTGGCCAAAAATCTCTAATAAACTTTAGATTTTGTTACTAGATCATAGTTAAAGATTTCTTTTCTCTCTCTCTCTCTCTCTCTCTCTCTCTTTTTTTTCCAATTTTCCCTTTTTGACATCATTAAGAGGATCATATGCCTGTTTCAGCTTCCAATAGCATTGTAAAAAGCTTAATTATCATTATTAGTAGAGGAGATGGGAAGAGAGAGAAAGAGAGAAAAACAAGAAAACATTGTTAACTTTTTTTTTATTATTATTTATTTATTTACTTATTTATTTATTATTATTACTTTTTTTTAATATTCTGTCTATTATTTGATATAGGAGCTAACAATTTTGAGGAAAATCTATTAAGAATTTTCAATGTGTAGTCAAAAGGAGTTCTTTTCCTTTCCTTTTTTCCCTTTCTCTCTCTCTCTTTCACTCTTTCCCTGAATACTGCTGTCGACAGATTTTTGACATGAGAATTTTAAATCTGAATTATAATTTAAGCAATATATTGAGTTATAGTGCCTTTTTCAGTTATTATCAAACTAAACACGGCTTTAATGATTTATTTGGCTGAAAATAAATGCAGACAAAATGGGTTAGAAAATATATAATTGAAATAATTGATGTCTCTTACACAAATGGAAATAATTTTAGATGGAAACGTTTTATTTATTTATTTTACGTTTATAAAACTAAATAAAATATGTAGTTACGTCTGTGCATAATCTTGAATGAAATGCGAATGACATCAGGTTTTTATTCTTACATGTTAATCTTAATAATCATGAAGAAAATACATTACTATAAAGTGTTAGAATTTAATATGATTTTTTTTTAATGGGAATGTTAAGGTGTCAAAATTACTAGAATATATTAAAGTGGAAGTAGAGTGTAGGGAATCATCGAATTTAATCATTAACAAAACTGGTTCAGATTTTTTTTTTTTTTTAAGAAATCCTATAAGAGCAAATAAATGAATAATATATGCCTATACACACACACATGCGCATATACATACATACATATATATACATATATACACATGCATGCATGTGCACATACTCACACATACATACATATACATATAAATACATACACACACACGCATACACACACACACATACACACATGTGTGTATATATATACACATATGCATGTGCAGATACGCACACATACACACACATATATATATATACACACACACATACATATACATACATATATATACAGAGCGCCTGGTAGATCCGATATTGGCTAAGAAGCACTATTGCTGTTATATACACTATGTTGGTTTTGTAAAAATAATCTGCATGAGTCTCGTAAGTCTAATAATTCAATAGTAAGCAGAAAAGACAAGAATGCAAGTAATAAACATTATTTCAAAATAAAGAAGTAAAAATAATCACTCACTCCCTTTTTTGTATATGCGTATTTCGCTTGAAAGACAAAAATTTGATTCATGCACAATTTGCAACAATTAATCACCTAATAGAATCAGTTAGCTGATCACGAGGATGTGAAAAATGCACATATCCATGCAGCGAAGTCCTTCCCCCCCCCCTTTACCTCCCAATCCGACAGAAAGAAAAGGAAGAAACACGTGTCGAAATGTTTTTGATGGAAACTTTACTACACTGTAATACATATAGCTATACTGTCCACAATGCAAAAGAGGGGTAATTCACCTTCGGCTATAAGGGTCGCTTTTGATTCCGAAGGTCAGAAGTCAGGACAGGAAACCGACCGGGGGGCGGACCTAGAAGGACTTTCCAGCTGGCGTAGTTAGGGGTTTACGATAATGGGAACTCGACAGACAGGAAACAGGATGAGTTACGTGGTCACCAAAGGGGGTTAGAAATGGATGAAGGTAGAAAATTTGTAGATCTCTTATGGAACTCGGAATGTGAGACTCTGTCACTTAGAGATATTATTATTATTATTTCCGTTGATGTTAGAAAATTAAAGTGGCTGATAATCAATTAGAAATTTAATAAATGACTGCAATCGAAATCATGTTTTGGTAATAGAGGACTTACTGGATTTCGAAATAATCGAGAAATGCAATTTAAAAGGATAAAAATAAAATTAATATTGCATGTCTTAGAAATATAATCTAGAAAAACTTAAAGTAATTTTGCAGACTATATATTTTTCCTCCTTCCATTTATTCACCTACTTTATATATATATATATATATATATATATATATATACATACACATATACACACACGTATACATACATACACGTACACATATATATATTAAACCTCCAAAAGCGGCACATAGATACTTTTTTCCTCCTTTTTTTTATTTTTATTATTATTGACTATAATTTTTTCAAACAGTTGAGGTAGAAGGTTGTTTTATATGATATTCTTAATCAATTAAACATTTAAGGTGAGTTAGACTAGCCCTTGATGAATTCCATCAAGGGATTTCTGCTATGTTAGAAGGCACCTCATTAATGAAAAAAGATACTAAATGTGTTACAAAATCTTGAATTTTTTTTTAATTAAATCTTGAAATAAAAAGTCAGTATGGGGTAATATTATTAGGATTTTATGGCTTGAAAAAAAAATTTGACATTTAACTTTATGTTTTAAAATTCATAACATTTCATCATGTGTGAGTTGCTTTAGAAAAGTAACAGCGTATCTACAAACTTTGTTGATAGATTCAGGACATGAGGGGAAAGTTATTATTATCATGTTATTTCTCTGCGGCTGTAAAGTTGTAAATTCATCAGTTAAAACTTTCTAGAATCAAAAGCTTTTAACTAAAGTTTAGTGTTAAAGCTAATAATACACAATTCTTTGTTGTTGTTTTCCTAACCATCTCTTTGCTCACAAAATACAACAAATAATTATGATTTAATCTCCTCTGTAAAATATAATAGAGCTTCTAAATAACACGATAAAAACATGCACTGACAGTTAAAAACTTTTTTAATTTGTGTGAAAAGAACGAACGGTTAAATTGAAATTATTATCTGATTTAAATGTGTGCTATCTGTCCAATTCTATCTCAGATGATGAAACAAGCAAATCCTTATTTATAATGTCAGAATCCTTCGCTTAACTGTGAAATTACAATGAAAATTACATTATACGATTGAAAATTTTCTCTATAAGAAGGGTAATTTGATGCTATAAGAATTTGTAACTTTATGTGTGTAATTTCGTCTTAAAAAATAAAATTAATGAAAAATTTTGCCAAAACATAACTTTTTTTTTTTTCTTCTTCTTCTTATTTAGGGTGGGTGTGTATTTAGTTTTAGTAAAATATATTTATTTTAAAGACACCACTTATATGAAGTGTATGCACTAAATCTTAAAATACTCTCGAAAGTACCCACTATAGGCCATGTAAATTTAAGGAAAAAAAAAAATCTTTTAATTAAGTGAATCGATAAAGACAGATAAAGATGAGGGTAGAAAACTGTCAACTTGTCTCATATCCGGTAAACACAATTATTTAAAAAATCATTAAATATACA
>JAPMOR010070142.1:4848-16257 GCA_026543865.1 Argiope aurantia
ATGTAATAGATAATATCAAATTTCATTGACACCCAAATAATTCGCGCGGGTTATGGAATGCTAATATAATAGATAATAACAAATTACTCCCAAATAATGCATGTAGGATAAAATAAGGTAAGAAGAAATCAATGATAATTTTTAACTGATTTTTAAAAAAATTCTCCTTGCAATAAAAACTATCTTACGATCATCTGTAAGATAGTTTTCTTTATGAGAAGACAATCTATTGTAAAAGTTATCATGAAATTACGAGAAAATTCGTCCCTGAAGAAGTAAGCTCGTATTAAGTAGGAAAAATTCTTTGTTAAGTTCGTAGGTGGACCATGCAACACAAAGAAGCTAAAAATGCTGGGATTTGAAGCCTTCCTTTCCCTGTAACTCCCTTACCATTGAAAAGGGAAAGATCATTCAAAATAAGAGAATCATTGTATTTAAAAAAAATATATGTTTTTCCAGAATTAAATTTTAAACACTGAATTCAATTTCGTGTTCTGAAACTATACTTGAAAGCAAAAAATGTTAATTTCAAAGAAATTTTTCTAAAGAAATTAGACGAATAAGAACACTTATTAATCACCAATTCTAACGAGGTCGTCAGCAGTTTTCTTTACCACATCAATTTCAATTTTCAGACTATAATCCAAAATTTTTATATGTTGAATAGCTATCCCAAATTTGGAAATCATTGTAAAATTATTTAGCATAAATTAAAATATTTTAAAATTATTAAAAACTTACTTTAAAGTATTTTACTAACTTGTACAAGTACATTTACATATTAAATTGTCTTCCATTAATCATTAATATGGCTTCATCACATTGTTTTTCTGCTTGTATATCTAATTAGGATTTGAGAAAATTTTTATAGCTTATAGAAGCGTGAATAATATTTTCAACTGAAAGCGACTTTTAACTTCAGAACTCTTATTTTATATAATTTAAGTGTAAATGAAGCATAAACGATTTTATTCCTAAAATAATTAAATCTAAAACTTTTGTTTTCTGTTTTCTTTGTTGCCACTCCTATTTTTAAAAAATGATGCACAGGAAATTGTCAGTTACATGTCTCACTCCTCCCAAGAATTTTCTTTATAAGGAATTTAAGTATTTAATGATGCATAGCTAAAAACTTAATAGTAAGAACAAAATTCAACATTTTTTTTTTTTGATGAAATATGCAAGATGTAATTTGTCAATTTGAAATAAAGAAACTTTCTTTAAAAAGTTTCTATATTCCCAAATGAAGTAAAATGTGAATGAATTAAGAAACTTTAACTGTAATTTTTTTTAAACAATTTTCTCAATGCCTAAGCAATGTGAAAACATAAAGACGGAAGATCAATAAAGTGCTTTTCCTATTCATTTTAAGATTAAAAGTAAGAAGCATAATATTAAAAAACATGTGAAAACATATCAAATGCTGAAAATCAACAGTGTATCGAAAAAGCATTACTGAGAATTTCATTTCTTGAACTAGTATTTAAAATACTTTCAATTAGTCTTTAAATTTAAAAGCATACCTCATTAGAAAATTCTTTTTGAATGCATTTACCTTCATTTACTTAATATTAACTCTAATTTTCTTTGCAAGTTGTTGGACTATTACTCGGTTTAACAACAAAAGAATATTTTTCTCAATATAAAAAATATCAAATTTCAAAATCGCAACTTTATATATATAAGAATCATGAATTATAATTTTTTAAGCTACAAGGCTTATCAATAAAAGTTGAATATTTTCTGAATACCGAATTTGAGATACATCACTTATAAATTTAATAACTGAATCCTTCCCACTGGTACATTCATATCTATTTTTTTAATAATTTTCCGCCTAAAATACAGTATCAGTACTCCAAATCTGAGATTTAAAAAAATTCTGCTCTTATCTCAGAAAGTTATAAATCTACCATTGTGTTAGTAAAGATATACTCAGGCAAATTTTATTCTGGTTTCTACGATTTTGACTTCAAATGGAAGAGATTGTTGACGGATTTAAACGTTTCTTTAAATCTAAGTTAAATAATTTATAATCCTGAAAGAATTGCTATTTCTCATGATTACTATCATAAAAAAAATTATTGAAATGCTGAACTTTCACCAACACAGAATTTGCTACAATTATACATAATTTTTTAATCTTATCTAGGCTCTGTTCATTTCTCATTTTAACTGAGTTGATAATTGCTTCAACGAAAATTATTAATTTTTTAAGAGTTCATTATTTATATTATTTATCATTTTTGCTGTTAGACAGATTCCAATTAATTCCAATATTTTTATATCCATCATTTAATACCACAGCTTTTTTAGATCTAAAAATATATTTAAAATTACTTATTTAATGTAATTGATGAATTCTTTGTTTCGTACAATAAAATTTGAAACTAACATTTAAGTTTTGATTAAAAATATTTCGTGAAATGATTCAAATGCAGTTGTGATTTATCACAATACACATCCGAAATTTCACAATTCCTTTTTTCTTTTCTTTTTTTTTTTTTTTTTTTTTTTTCCTAATTCCTAGACAGCAACTGTTTACTTTTCGAGGTAAAAAAATATGTATAATTTATTACCGTGATTTTTTTCTCGAACTTCTTTATCTTGAATTAATTTTAATTGATTTCATATTAAATAAATACTTCGCTTATAAACGAATCCAAAAAAGAAATATTGGACTAATTAATACAGCTATGAGATTTTCTTATCACCTATTAATTTATATTTTCATATCAAAGAGGAATACTTATTAATGGCAATCTCAATATCTCACACATCTTTAAATGAAAGTACAAGAAGGCCCTCAATTGTAACCTTTCCCCAAATGATGAAAAAATCGAACTCTATCCTATATAATTCATGCTCCGAAGTATTCTTTAGCCTACTTGGAAATTACAAGACAATCCTCCTCCCCTTCCAGTTAACGTATTAATACCTCATACATCATCTTAATCTTAGCATCAAAACTTTGCGACAATTTCCCCAATAATAAATCAACCGAACCTCTTCTCAATCCATATAATTTGCCTGCGCCCAAATATTACGACGATTTAAATGCAGAAAAAAACGATACATCGAAAACCATTAAAACAATTTATTCGGCATTTAGCTGCACGCCGTGCCTTGACCTGAAAAAATAAATGCACAGACGATAGCTCTATATATCATTCAACGTCGAAAGATAGAAATGACATTTTTACTACGCCCTTTGGGCAGAGGACCCTCTGATTAGCAGCAATCAGATTGCCTACTGTTTTTCTCACCTTTTTTTCCCTCCCTCCACCAATGGATTGAGCCGTTTTTAATTGTCATGACGATCACGCAAACCTATTGGAGGATTGGCATCTGACTGTCACTAGACGCACGCAACTAATAGTGACATTGTCGTGTTTTCGGACCACTGGACCTCATCTTGTCTCACGGTTTTTATTGATGGCATCCGCGCAGACCTGCCACCCTGAAAGACCACTATCTTTCACGCAGAGTGTCCATTTTCACACCAGATAAAAGACCAGGGACCACTAGCTTGTCAAACAGGTGGACTGTATATCCCAATTGGTGGGCCGATTTCTCCAGATAAAAACAATAAGGCAGGTGAGAATCAACGTCCGTATTAACATAATGGTCGCGCCAGAGTTTTTATCTTGATAGAGCCGATGTTTAATGAGAAGAGACATTGGGCAAAACCCATCATCATCGGGCATCATTGTTTGGCTCGAAGTATTGTTTCACAACTTTGCAACTCTATCTATTTGGTGCGAATTTTCGTGATGAATAATTCATTTTAGTGACATTCTTATCATGTAGTGAATGGTTACATGCGAATGAAGTTGTGCTACAAAGTCGCCAAATAGAAACAAATAATGTTTCAGAAAAGAATTGCTTTTGCATTTTTATGAAGTTTCCTGCAGACTTCCGTGAGAAAGATCAGTTTTGGTGAAATAATTGCCCCATTATAGGTCGCCTAGCTACATTTGTAGTCAAAATTTAATAAAAAGGATTAAACATTAATAAAACAAAAGGAAGCATGTTCACAAAACTATTATAAATATTAATATAAAAAAACTGTATAAATAAATTCCTGGTTGCTGGGGCAATGTCTTCGTATTTAATTCGAGTAATTTAAAATATTCACAGTTTTATTTTTATATTTCATATAAAAGCAGATATGCATATAAGGTGTAAAAATTTATTTCATTCGCTATTCATATTTTATTAATAGAAATTATAAATGATCTTTAATTGTTCTCTTAATTATTCTCCTGAAAAACTAAATTATTTTTAAAAACATTTTTATTATTAGAAAATCTGCATGATATTAATATTAAAAGGAAAAGAATTTAATATTTTTCGCACAAATATGGAATTATAATATTTTAGTTTGGAATTTAATTCCACAAAGATGTATTAAAATTAATGAAAAAAACACAGAAAACGCTTTCATTGTAATTATATCAATCAAAGAAATTCTTTGATAATCGTAAATAGTTTGTAAAAAAGCGCAGCTTTATAAATATATATTTTGATTCCTTTATATAAATATATATTTAGATTCCAACATTGGTCTTATTTACTAGATAAATAGGAAATTCTTCAAATAATGAGAATCGCCAAAATTTTCTCAAAAAAAAAAAAAAAAACGCACAAAAATGGTAAAATATATATATTAAAGACTTATTTAGTTGTTTTCCATGCCGTTTAAAGACAAAACTTTAAAATTGTTTTAAGCTATTCTGAAATAAGAAGAAAGAAACCTAATGTAATACCGCCTCATTACTTCGAAATTGGTCGTTACAATGTCCCATTGTGAGTTAATGAAACTTTAGGATGAATCTCGTAATATCAAACCCAAGACAGATGATGAGGGCCATATTTAAATCGACATTCCTGCCTCCAATATGAAGAAGTGGGAATCAGTTAAAACTGGAAGGGGAGAGGGAGGGACTAATCTCCCCAAATTTTCTTGCATACTCTCTAGTAAAGGTGGGTTTGTATTTTAGGTGCGTTTTTTATCACCAGATTGAAATCAAATTTGACACAGAACTATAATTACATTCACAAAATCGCATACCTAATTTCATATATTTTAAGTCATTGCGCTTTTAAGTTTTCCAGTTTACATACTTCTGAAAGTATAGAAAGACAGACGTTCAATCTTTTGCTGGATTTAGCTCAAAATTTGATATGTGTCTACAATATTGTTACAAACCTGCAATTCGGCTTCCCAGCATAGTTTATTCCATCAATAGAAAGAAAGTTTTACAGTCATCTGAATGGGACTAGCGCGTCGGAGGTCCCAGAGCTTGGCGACAAACTTGGCGACCATTTGGCGACTTGGCGACAAATTTGGCGACTTTGGCGCCAAAATAGATAATACCCGAAACTTCGAGAATTTTCCCGATCCGTCCAGTAGGAACCGAGATACGCCTCGAACGTTCCTGATTGGTTGAGAGGCTTCTAGCCCCGCCTCCTGAGACCTATAAAAGCCTCAGTCAAGACCTTTTTCCACTCCAGTCCAAACGAAGTAGCCGAGCCCAACAGATGTTGCCGACCGGAGATGGCGCTCCAAAGTATATTCCTTGTGTCCTGAGAGAAGTCAAGTCAGTAATCCGAGTCGGAGAAGTAGAAGACGGAGGAGTCGGAAGCGACTGAGGCAAGCTAGTGCTGAACTGAGCTGTGCGCTACTGTCTGCGGTAGATTCTGGTTGTGTGCTGCTGTTGTATGCTACACGTCTCGGGTGAAGATAATCGTCTTCTGTGCTGTATATAGTTGTCGCTTTGTGCTGTCCTGTGTGTCTTCGTGTAAATAAACGTCGTTGTTTTTATTCTACTTCTGCCTACTGATTGAGCGTTCTCCACACCATATAACTCCCACTATCCAAACCCCGGTAAAGAAAAGTTCGTAACAATATAGATATTACATCTATGCACCGAATTTTATCTAATTAGTTCTCTTCATTTTGTAGTCATCATGTTAAATTTTATTGAGCAGCCGAACATACTGACATCATCTGAATAGATTTTGCTCAAAATTTAAAAGAATTTTTAAATTTCATGTAAGGACCGTTTACCAAATTTTATCAGTTTATCGCAATGCTGAGTTATCTTTGCCACAATATAAATATTATGGCAGACGAACAGACAAATAAACATTTTTCAAAAATGTGTTTTTCGAACGCGAGAAGGTCTAGGAGATTAGTCAAAATTTCGAATTCAAATTTTCTGACAATTCCAATACTTTCCTTATATTTCGTATATCTTTATCATTACTTATAACTGGTTACCTTTGGCGAGAAGCTAGTTTACCAAGAGAAATGCTCTTCAAAATTTCCAAAAGATTTACATACTTTGTTCTCCTAACTACTTCATCAGTAAATTATTTTTAAGCTTTAAATTTCAGTAGCCACATAACTTAAATTATTACAGCAAATGAAACCTAGAAAAGAATAATTTTTAGCATGAACCTGTATGAAAGTCTGTATGAATATGAAATATGATATTTTCTTTAAAAAATGAATAAAAGAAAAAGTTTTGTTTGAAAAGTTTTTTTTTCTTTTTAGTAACATTATTAATTCAATAACTCGGCTTTATTTCAGACATATATAGTCAGTTAATATTTTCGGGTTATCTTCTCTAACCAAAGCCCAAAAGATGATTTCTAAAATTTTATTAATTGGCTTATTTACCTCATGAAATTGTCAAACTGAAATAAATAATAAATATAGCAAAATTGCTAATCTGTATTTTTGCATGCACGTAAACGTATAATTCAAAACTCTAATAACTCAGGTAAGCGAAATGTGGTTCACAGCTTTAGTATGTAAATTATAGATCATAGCAAATTTTGAAATCTGTCAAACATAGTTCCGTATTTGGGTAAAAGCAATGACTAAAATAAATGAAATTTTGATATGTGAACTTCTGGTTACAGTTGCAGCTCCATGTAGTTTTGATTCCAATCGGCCGAGAAATAAATTATTCCAAAAACTCAGTTAATTTTTGGATACTGAGTTTTTCACATGCCAGTGATTATTCGCCAAAAATTGCCCACAAGACTCACGCAAAATATAGATATTTTATGAATATTGTTTGCCAGCGCCATGCAATTAATAAACAGGGACTGATTTTCTTTTTTATACTATGGAGCATACAGTTCTAAAGAGTGGAACTCTGAAAAAAAAATCTGAGTACTCGTTGTATTCACTTCCTTGCTCAAGGTCCATAATTTTATGCTAGATTGTGCAAGAGAAGGCCTTTACTAAAGAGTATGCCAGGAAGTTTTGGGAAGACAAATTTGAGGCTTGTGTACAGTCAACCACCCCGCTGTCACTGAATAAAGAAGTATCGACAAGGACTACTTTGAGACTTTTGGGAGAAAGTTTGGTGTTTCCTGTTGAATTCTATTTTGATTATTTTATTGACGGCAGAATCTAGAATTTCGCAATCGCAAGACAGTATCTAATCTACCAAAAGGATCTACCAAAGAAAAGACAGTATCTATCACAGAATATTGCTGATCTATTCTAAGCAGAGCGGTATGCCGCTATGTAAACTTGAGTTCAAAGTCACTCAGATATCCTAATCATTTGAAAAGAAATGAAATGGTGAAAATAAAATATAAAAAAAGGATATTAAATGTAAATTTAATTATATGAAATATAGTTTTAATTATAAGATTAAAAGAAATAAATCTAAGCCACTATAAAATTCGCTTATAGAATTAATTAAATTTTATATTCATTTAAAATTCTTATTCATGTGTATTAAAATATTAACCCGAACTCAAATGTAAACATACAAAGAGTACGTACACAATATGTACAAAATGCAAAAGGTACTGAAAGTTCAAAGAAATTAATAAAAAAAAATATTCAAATAGAAAAATAATCATATATAAATAATTGAAATCTTAATAAGGCGATTGATTTTCTAAGGCGATTGATTTCTAGTCCAACTCCAACCGGATATAAAATTGTACCTAAATAACCAACTAAATTACAAGATTAAAATAAATACATAAATCTAAGCTTCTATAAAATTCATTTACAGAATTAATTTGAGCAACTGTCAGTTGACATTCATCAATAAACTTTGACACTGGAAATTTTTAAATAAAAGTTTTTATATATTGCTTTATCCAAATGATTTTCATTTATCAAATCACAAAAGATGGTCGATTTAATGGAAGTAAAATAATAATAATTTATTTTAACTAATAAAACGCCGACGTCCTGGCTTAGAGGTAGCGCGTCTTCCCCGGACTCTGGGCGTCCCGTGTTCGAGTCCTGGTTCGGGCATGGTGTTCTTCACTCTATGTTCTATCTGCGAGGTGTGTGAAAGTGTTCCCTTCCCCCTCCATTCTGTAAAAAAGGATTGTGCAAGCGAGTGTGTGAGTGTTATCTTCATATGAGCTGTAAATTAGACTTCTGCCCTCGGGTGCTCAGGGGTCTTTACCCTCAGAAGCTACTGCACCCCTCTTCCGCTGTAAAGCAGACACGACATCGTCATCAACAACTAATAAAATTTAATTTCATATTTAAGCTCCCATCGAGAAAAAGTGAGAGCTATTATTAAAAAAAAAAAAAAGTGGTTTAGATCACTGTTTTTCAATACGAAGAGGTCTAGGTGATAAATCGGCGAGATGGAAAGTTCTGTCGAAGACCCGTATTCGCACAAAATCTGTGCTTCTTGTCGAAAAGTGATTCCTTGCACGCTTAAATCCCTATTCAATCAACCGTCTTTTTACTGAAGCAGTATGAAAATTTGCAGAGGTTGTTATTAATTCACATATCGTCCTTATCCTCTAACTGCGGTCCAAACTTTCAATGATCACCCCAATCTAATCTTCATTCAATTTAAAACTAGATATTAATCAAACAAAACTTTCTAATCTATTCCTAGGGTACCCTAAGAACACAAAAAGAAGGTGAATATTTTTGTAAAACTTTTTATTAAATCTATACTAATAATAATGGATGTGTGTGTGTGTGAGAGAGAGAGAGAGAAGAAGAGTGTGTGTTGACCCAAACCTATAGCTACCAAATTTACCTCACATATACTTTGGAGGTCAGGAATGCATCTCGGAATGAAGAATTTTAATTAATTAAAAATGAAGCTTAGTTTTGAAATTTTTTCTCGATAACTTCCCACAATATTACTGAACAAGAATGAATTTTGTACCATTTTAAAATATAAGAAAATGTCTTTTTAAAGGTATAAATTTAATAATTGTGGAAATTTTTGTAGAATGTCGGCAATTTTAAAAAAAAAAATACGTTGTGCCTAATTTCCAACAATTGATTACACTGTTGCCCTGATGTCAAACCATTTTCACCTTTTCCTCAACTAACTGATTGCGTGATTTTTTTCCATTGTTGAAAACTAAAGAAGGAAGATTTTATTTAATAATCATGTAGTTTACGACACAGATAAAAAAAATCAAGGTACAATGCTGTGAAATTTAGAAAATCGATGAACCAAACATTTAGGTTTTTAATAATGCTAAAATTTTATGAATTGATATCTATTTAAAAAGTTTGTGTACACATACGTAAGATAATTAAAATAACACAGTTTTAATACCTTATAATTTGCCATAATCATGAACATGATGTTATATGTATACGATTTATATAAATTTAAGTATATCCAATATTCCTGCCGTATCATTTAGTCATCAAAGATGACTAGATCTCCTTCATCGGTAGGAAAAGAACTCAGTAACGTTACATGACCTTACACTAACAAGGACGATTTAAAAGACAATGAAAATTAAATAATGCATCTTATAATGAAATCTTTGAAAAGATGAGTGTTTACACTTTAAGATGGTACATAAAACATTTTTTTACAATAATTATTTCAGGAGTAGTAAGATGAAATAAAGTTAAAGTAAAGCAAAGGCTTTAAAGTTTGGCATGTAATTTTATTATTTGATTAAATATTTTAAGAAATAATTAATAAAAATAATAAATAGCAGAAATACCACAGTTACATAGAAATGAGCCAGAATTGCATGTACAAATGTCATGTCATAAATGCTTTGTAACATAAAATTATTTTATTGAGGAAATCCTTAGAACATAGTTCCAAAATTTCACAAGCAACCGTAACCATCTGGTCGCCATAAACAGCTAATATTAAATAAGATTGGTAAATAAGTATAAATAAGTAAAAATAGGCCGATATACTAAGGTAAAACAAAAATACTTTAAGATCAAATATGCAAAATTTCATTAGGAGCAAAACTTAATATATATCTTTCCAAAAGATAATAAGACGCAATATGGATAATAGCTAAAGAATGTTTAAAACAAAACAAACAAAAAAAATGCCAAATGTTTGTGAATTTCTACTTTATATTAATGAGTTTTTGATATTTGAAAATCTTAGAAAATTATACTAAAAAAGGCAATACCAGTTTTTTTTTTATTATTATTATTAGTAGTAGTATTTGTGCGTACGAAATGTACGTTTAGGGAAAATATTGCTATAATAAAAAAAAATTTAAAAAAATGCGATGACTGAAACCTCGAGATTTTGATGAATTGCAAAGGTTCAGACCACCGTGAGTACAAATAAATAACTATTAACATTATAAAATAATGTATTTATTCGTTTATCTGCTTGTTCATACACGTATGAAATGATAAGTTAAAAAATGCAACGTCCAAGATGGATGAAATTTTTTTCTAACATATTTACTCTGTAAACGTAGATCTACATCAAATTTTGGACAGAATTCGTGAACATGAAGATATATTTTCCTACACAAAATCTCTGTTTTCTTTACTCCATTCTCTCTGAAACTATACAAAGAAATAATACATTTAACTAGTGGAAGAGCCCCCTACCTCAAACTTTCTAGCATATTATCTCATGAAGGTATCAGCCCCTCCTCCGTCACATATATTTGTAAACTTGAGCAAGGCCGTGAATGCAGCAAGTGCTCATATTTTTATTTCCAGAGTCCCACACT
Organism: Argiope aurantia; assembly: GCA_026543865.1. Lineage (NCBI taxonomy): Eukaryota > Metazoa > Arthropoda > Arachnida > Araneae > Araneidae > Argiope > Argiope aurantia. The sequence continues at coordinate 15,829 of JAPMOR010070142.1, forward strand.
TCAGAATTGTGTGCTTCGTAATTTAGTAAAGAAATCCAGTACTTGTGTTTTAATTTCATGACACTGTGAAAACTAACAACGAAATATTGGTCTTTGCTTTGAATATAGTGGGAAAACTTAGACGATTAATCGCTGCCATGCGAAAAACACAAGTATCCAAAAATAGAAAAAAATATTTTGGACATTTTTTTCCTGACCAATTGGAAACAAAATTTGACATAGAGTCACAATTGTAGCTAGAAGATAAAATTTCATATTTCATTTATTTAAGTTATTACTTTTAAACATGTGGAAATACAGATCTTTGACAAATGTACAAATAAAAAGGTACGAAACGTCGTAACAACATAACCGTTAACATATTTGGCTATGCCGCAATGGGAGAACGTAACGAGACATCTAGGGATGCGATTGGAGTCTCCGGCGTAG
>JAPMOR010070150.1:0-46804 GCA_026543865.1 Argiope aurantia
ATGATTTCTCGTGAAGTTACGTCAAAAAACATACCTGTTGCTTAAGTTTTGCACACCAGTGTAGGTTGTTACTAAGATGTGTGAGTCAATGTTTTGGTAGATGATGGTAGAAGAATAGTTGGCCTCGAAAACGTAGATTAGAAAATAAACATAGTGAAACTGCCTTTTCAACACACCACATCTAAACAAATATATTGAAAATCTAAAACTCTTTCTACTTTAACTTCATAATAGATAGGTCAATTTATATTTTTTTCTAATTAAATACCGAAATTTGCCATTTTGACCCCTTTGGTAGAAATAGGTATATGCTAACTCATGGTTAACCTAGTGTTAAATTCATGAATTTTTAAATCCATCGGGGAATGGGTGGAGTTAATGGGAAAATTTTTAAAAAAAATCCACATATGATTTTTTTAATTTAAAAAAAAACCTATTGGTGTATTTTTACATCACTATGAACAATCATTCCTTGAGTTCTTCAAATATACTAAAAGTTATTCGTTACTCTTGCCTTGTTTCTATCCCAAAATAATTTTTCCTGTATGTGTTTATTACTTTTTATATAAATAATCGGAACAACCGCCGAAATGAAATTGTACTCAGATAGCGAGCCAACAATGAAAAGTGTCACAGATAACGAAATAAACTGTCAAATATTCTAGTTGCGTTCAAACATGGTGAAAATAAAATAATAATAAAAAAAACACAATGCAAAGGTTGCTACATAAACAGGTAGGAGGTTTTAAATATACCTTGCTGATCTACATTGCTATGCATTTTATGGTGAAAGAATTTCATAACTTATCAGTTGGGGGTGGGAGAGAGAGAACGTGAAGTAATAATACTGACATGTGAGCTCTGAGCAGCAGCAAAGGATATTGGAATTTAAAATACAGAAATGGCTAATCAGAGCAGAATAAAATGAGTTCTTCTTATTACAGTTGCAGCAAAGATATTTTGAAATAAATTGCTTCATTTTTAACTTTATCCAATATTATGCAAAATAATTAATAGGTTACGCCATGTTTATTGTATTCAAATTAACTAGAAACTTTCATCAGACATCTGATTCACTTATTACATTGCATTTAATTATAACCACAAATGTAAAACGAGCAAACTGTTATAATTATAATAGTTGTAATTTGATTAATAATTTTGAATTAATGCCATTCGAGAACAGAAAAAATTCTGAAATAATAAATTATCATGTTTAAGAGGTATAATAGAAATATTTCAGCAATAAACTGAATAACTTTGACAAAGAAAGTAATAAGACCTGAAAAAATTAATTTTTTCAAATGATTTTATATAAAATTATAAAAATGAAATGTAAATATATATACACTGTTCAAAACAATTAAGGGATATTGTGAGTTTAGTATGTAAGAACTATATAAACGGCAATTTTCTTAACAAAACTGAAAAAAAGAGGTTCGAAAGGAAATTTATAATGTTTACAAAATTGGGAATATGCCCATTTTTTTCTGTGAGGCAGAAAAATGCACATTTTTGATTAGGAGTGAAGATACTTGCTGTATTCGTTCGGTATGAAGAGATTAGAAACAATTGATATGTGTTGAATGTTTTGTAACGGTGAATGCTATGTCTCAGCAACATGTCTTAGATCAATCGGTAGTTTGGAGAGCTATCGATTGTTTTGAGGCGGATCAAACGCAATCCGTTGTAGCACAAGCGTCAGGAGTTTCTCAAAGTGTGATTTCCTGACTATGGAATTGTTTTTAGGAAACTGGAAATGTTCACGGAAGATCAGGTCACGATCATATGCCGGGGACAAAATGTAGATCGATATATAACATGAACGGCCCAGAAGAAATCGTACTAGGAATGCCACTTTATTGCAACAGCACCTTCAAATGCTACTGGCACCAGAGTTTTAACTTAAAATATTCTTAATAAATTCCGGGGGTTTGTGTACTCGCAACAGTGTTTAATTTGTGTTTCGTTAACAGTGGCCTACTGTATTGTCCTCAGAAGATAAGCACAGGAACATTTCAAATGGCGAGGAAATGAGTGGAGTAATGCACTTTTCACGGATGAGTTCCGTTTTAGCTTACAACTTGAAAACACTCTATGTGTTTAACACTCTATAATAACACTCTATAAGTGGAGTAATGTACTTTTCACGGATGAGTTCCGTTTTAGCTTACAACTTGAAAACACTCTATAATTTGTGTTTAACACTCTATAATAACACTCTATAATTTGTGTTTCGTTAACAGTGGCCTACTGTATTGTCCTCAGAAGATAAGCACAGGAACATTTCAAATGGCGAGGAAATGAGTGGAGTAATGTACCTTTCACGGACGAGTTCCGTTTTAGCTTACAACTTGAAAAAAAGCGGATTCTCCTATGGAGAGAACACGGAATAACCCTGCATTTGTGCATGAAAGTGTCCGATTTGGTAGAGACGAAGTGATGGTCTGAGTCGGCCATACCGACCTGTATATTACCAGAAATGGAGATTCAACCAGGTGATAGCGATATAGGAATGAGATCCTCAGACCTGTTATGGTCTTTACGCTGCCGCAAAGCGGGAATGAGTTGAATCTCGCGACTGATAACGCCTGATCACATCGTGCTCAGCTGGTGGACAATTTCCTTTGGGACGAAGGAAATCTTCGAATGGAGTGACCAGCACAATCCCCAGATATGAACTCAATAGAACACATTTTGAACTTTCTGGGGAGAAGAGTTGCTAGTCGCTTATCACCTGCGGAAACAATACGGCAGCTGGAAAAGCTCTCTTCTTTAAAAGTGGGTGAGAATGACCCAGACCTTTTTAATATACCCTCATTCATATTCAACAATGTGTTCTAATCGTAGAATCATATTTTCCCTAGTTGACCTGAATAAGTCTGGCAAAATATCAAGCACGTGGCGGTAAATATTATCCTTAAGATCTTGCACAGCTGCTCGACTTGGACGTTCGATCTACATGAAACTCCGCAGCCAAAATCCATGAGGGTAGTATTCAGTGAACAAAGGAACCATGCTATTGGGAAGTGGCATTTGTTGACCCTTGCATCTATGAAATAGTATTTTAGCAATTGCGCTACCAGACAATCATTGTGAGGAGATGGACCATTTTGAAGTGGAATTGATATTCGAAAGTCATCCATAATGATGAAATTGTAGGATTACAAATACGTTAATATTTCACTATACAGTTTTCCTAATACAGAACAGTTTGGATTTTATTTATAGTTATTTTCAAAAAAAAAAAGAAAGAAAGAAAAGAAAAGAAATATTATTTAATGATAACCCATACTGTCACTTTTTCAGGATAAAAAAAAATGTTCCTAGATAGCATGAGGATTTCTCATTTCCAAAATTCGACAATTGTGAGTACTAAATTAAGAAAAAAATAGGTTTTGTCAACCCACATAATGTTCTATGGCCAAGTAATTTCCATCATTATTCCAAAAAGGAAATGAAATGCAAAAGTATTATGAACCTCCAAGTCCCCATTTTGCAATAGGTGCAGAAACCTTATTTTGTAGAAATAAAAACGCAAATTCCACTGCCATACTTTTCGTAATGTGGAATACTGCATATGCAATATACGAGAAGCGCATACTCATACTACCTACCATCCGGTGACAAACTAATGGCTTCAACGAACAATGTAGTTACATTTTCGAAGCTAAAAACAAATATTGCTTTCGCCCTCTACTCGTAAATTCTAGTTGCCCAGTTGTTTCAAATTTCTGTATCATCTTGTATAGGGCACATGGGGGGCATTTGACCTTTGCTTTGTTTCCACTTCATAGACGTTCTTCGTTTCCGTTTCATAGACGGAATTCTTTTACAACTTTAATGGTGTTCTACTGGTTCTATTGAAAAAATGTAACAGTAATGCATTTCCTTGAAATGTAGGCATCATATGTAGAGAAGTAACTACTGCTCGTGCTGAATCCACCTTTTTTATCCAAAAAATATGCCAATAGACGTGCTCTGTTATATAATGTAAATGATGTTTCATATTTTCAATATATGTAACTAAATACAGCTTTGTTATAATGCCCTCTATTGACGAGTTTTAGTACTATATTTTACTTATTAAATGTCAAGTGCGTGTAGGTCAAATGTGATTTGATTTGGACCGATAAAACACATTCCACAGATCTTTGAAATGGGACAATTTTTCTTGTTACCCCTGCATAACTCATTCTTGTTGCATCACTACTTCTTGTCAATATTAAACAGGAAATAATTTAAATATAATTATATGCAATCAGAAAATATCCATACATTTAAAAAAAAACTTTAATGTGGATAAAAAAACTATCTATATTCATTGTCTAATTTAATGCTTCATTATATATTACTTACTCTTTATGGTATAATCATTTAATCTCTTAAAACATCAGATCTGCATATAGAAAAGAAAATAGGATTAAAATTTTAATACAATCCTAACAAAATCTGGAAAGCATAAAGCCAACATATCTAAACGCATTTAATACCAATGGAAAGATTACTTTTCGTATTTTAAAATGCGTAAGAGGTGTCTTACTTCATAAAATGATTTTCTAATTCATGAAGTGTTTTAGATATTTTTAAAATCAGTATTTTGCTTACGATAATCTATAAAAACTGTTACAAACATTTGTTTATTTTTTGCTTCGTAATGTGGGAATATTTTGTGACTTTATACCTAGGAGTGTAATCAATTTATTGACCTTTGCTAAGTTTGCAAGAGACATATAATGTTTTCAAAATATTTTTAAAATTGAGTAAAATATCTTATAGAATTTAAATTACTCCCATTGGAAGTTTAAAGTTTTCCTTTAAAGGGGTTAAAATATTTATTCTGCGGCAGTTCTTTTTGGCGTTATTGGCAAAAACATGATGTCACCAATTTGATTTAATTTTTAATAAATTAAACTTGTTCTAGCGAATACTTTTTTTTGCAACCAAGACTTTCATCTTCAGTAGCATTAGAAATTATTTTAGAAAATCCCCTTTGCAAGATTACTTAATCTGAGTATTCTGAATAGGTTCAGAAAGAACTTCCTGGAAAAATAATTAAGTATAACATACGTACTAGTTTTTATTCAACTGTTAATGGAAGTCGAGTTTACCTGAAGGTAAGGTCTCGACTTCGGAAACGGAGGGTTTCAGGTTCGAGACCCGATTCCACCGAAGACCCATCGTGCAAGCGGGTCCGCTGCACGCTTAATCTGTCGGGACTAAACGTCTCCTGTGTCGTGGAAGCTTGGGGAGGGGGATAGCATCTCATCGCGGTTCAAAATTATGAGTTAGTCCAAAAATAGTCCTAGTGTTGTTTTAAAACGGAATGTTAATATTGCTAAACTAAACTAAATCAACTGTTAACCCTAACAATTAAAAACTTTATTTAATTGCTAATTTCTCTATATCTATGCAACATATCCAAGCAATAATTGAAATGAAGAAGGCAGCACTTATCTAAGCAATATCTACATTTTCAAGAAAATGTACTCTAACCACGTGGAAATGCGCCAACATTTCTTGGATCTTCATCATTCCAGCAACATCAAATCCACTTAGAGACCCCAGGATGTTTTATCCTTAAACTTTTTTAGGCATCGCAAAGAATTAGTAAGAAAACGGCGGTTATTTCTGTTCTGGGATTTCGAGGAAGTTTCAGAAGGCAAAAAAAGCTTCACTCTCCTTTCTTGTTTAAATTCTCACTGGTCGAGGAATCGTATTACGATCCGTTACGTGTTCTGATCCCTAGAAAGTCTCTGAGGAAAATTCAGCCACACGAAATAATGTTTTCGTAAGGAAGAATTTCCCGATTTGGAACTTGGAAAAATCTTAACATTACAGAAAGAATGTGTTTTTTCCCCCAATATTTTTAACAAGAAAACAAAAAAAATCATTAAAAAATTAATTAAATATAAATCCAAAAAAAACAGCTTTTTACATGTAGCAATCGATAAACGGAATAAGGCTTATTTCAAATTTTCATACATTTATTGCTTTTTCCATTTTTTATTCACAAAAATTTTGTTTCATTAAAAATTGTAGTTAGTCTCAAATATATTTTCAAGTTGTTCAGAAAAAAACTTTAATGTCATATAAAAAGTAAGCTTTTAAAACTGTTTTTTTTATTTCATTTTTATTTATTTATTTTTCCTTCTTTGTTTTATATGAGTACATCTTTTTGTAGAAAATTGCTTTCTAATTTGCAGAAATATTTTTTTCCAAAAAATATTGGAGTACAATAAAATGAAAAAAAAAACATTATGTTTGTAATAACAGGTTGACCATCATTTTTACCTTTTGATTTTCCTGATATTTTCTGGTTTCAGGAAAAATACTTCAGGGGAAAAAAATTCCTGATGTATCCAAAAAATTTTAAATGATCTGATCCCATCTTCTCAAACATTCATTGAGCAGTGTGCCATTAATAATATGTAAAAAAATAGGTGAACTTTTTCTGACTGAAATCGATTTAGAATTAAAAAAAACTAATGATCAGAAAATGAATAAAAATAAGCCATTTTCTCTTTTTACAATTTAGAAGATGCTTCATTTTTTATAAACCTTTTACCTTTTTTAGCACATATATTAATTAATACCTGCAACACTATCAAATGTATTTTTGTATAGACGGACCTCTAGAATGCAGATAATAGTAGAAATATGGCCCTTATTTCTCTCTTTTTATCTTTATTCTATAAAAAGAAAAAATATTTTAGAACTATATATTTTTTTAAATAGCTTTGTAAATTCTGAGGAAATTGGTTTTCAAAAGCATCAATAATAAAAAAAAAATATTTCTTCGTCTTCATTTTTTTGAGAAAATTGCTGCAGAAATATATACTAAATAACAAATTTAGGTTAAATAAATATATTTAGTAACATTTTTAAAATCAAGAATAGTTTTATTTACATTAAAGATACACAGAAAAATAAAAAAAAATAACGCGCCCTTCAACATTTCGAAGATTTCACAATTTTCCCAGTAAAAGGTCTGAATGAAATAAGCAAAAAAATGCTTAAAGATGAAGCAAATAAAATGCTTAAACAATAGCTTGGAAAATTTCACAATTCACGAAAATGGTCGGTATCAGAGATATGAAAATGTAAATTAATTTTGATATAGTACTTATTTATTTACAATAAATTATTTTCGGATTACAATATTGGGACAATGTTTTCTATATAAAATAACTTAATAATACAAAATTAATTCTTCCGTTTTCGTGACACCAGATACAATCGATAAAACTAATAAACAAAACTATCATATTTTTTACTTTCTATTCTTTCGAGTAAAAGAGGCCAATTAAAGCTGAAAATCATAAAGAGATTTAAATTTAATTTGCGCTGTTTTTTCCAAAGAACACAAAAGCAAAATATTACAGAGACTGTAATAAAAAAATATGTATAATAATTATATATATCTATATATATAATTTGTAATAATTTAAATATGGTGAATTATCTGTCTTCTCCACTAGAAGACAACTCTTTGGAAGATATGTAATCCTTTTCCTTTTCCACAATCCATGAAAAGATAGACATAAATAACAGCGAAAAAACGCTTTTGCAATTGAATCTATTTCATAAACTTGAGAAAAGATGAGAAAAGTGTTTTCAATTTTTCCCATACTTAATTCACCCATTTCTTGCATTTGAAATCTTCGCGCATTGACCATCACGTATGAAGAAAGTAACAGTTATGACTGAAAACCTAAATTGAGCTTAAAATCGTGGGAAAAACAGAATCTTCCGAAATAGACATAAATACAATAATATGTCATGTTATTTTGTGAAAATTAAACATTTAACTCTCATAACAAATATAATTATATGACTTACTCGGATAGATAATAGCATTTTTCTAACCTCTAGATCAAAAAATAGGTTCTAGCGTAAGCATTTGGTTGGATTTCCATTTTGACAAGTTGCCATACTGAAGTTGTCTCATGTCTATAAAAAGTATAATATTCATGACTGAATTCAACAAATTCTTTTTTATCAACACAAAATAAAGATTTTCGAAAATAAAGAGCAATGGAAAATAAAGTTTACAAATGAAAAATAAAGGACCTATAATAAAAACATCATAAATTTGAATTTAAATTGAATAAATAGCTAACTTTCTTATAAATCGTAATTACTATAAAATAGAAATATATATTTTTATAAGCGGCGTTCAAAATCGAATTCATTTCAAAATGTGTGTTTGTATGTGTAATTGTTTAGAATTAATAAGATAACGCATACGAGTTCAAGAAATAAAAAAGTGTTATTAATAAAAACTTTTCATTAAAATGAATATTCACTACCTTAATTCAGGCAACAACATTCGATTGAAATCAAAACTTCCAGTTCCTTAAATCACTGAAAGAGATACTTAAGATTTTTCGATATGTAAAGCAAAATAGCTAAGTGGTTACTACAAATATTTTTTTAAAGAATTTTACCAAGCAACGAAACAAGAGACACTAGCCTTTTCGTCACATTAGCAATTATTCTCAGCTTAAAGATTACATTTCCCAACTAGTCGTGACAACCGAGTTAGTTAAAAGAGGAAAACTCGTTTCATTGTTGAAATAATTTATTTACATTTAAAATCTCAACTTCTGACTTACAGCTGTTCATCCAAGACTGATGACAGTCATTTGCGTCAGTAGTTATTGCGTCTAATTATGTTTAATGAAGTCTGAATAACCCGAGCACAGGAAACATTCATCTGCAGAAGAATGGTTCTGTCAACTTGAATGTCTATGGGTTAGTGGTCAGAAAAATGAATTTTTACTGGAACTCCTTTCTTTCCATTTCGTCTTTAAATAACGTTAAAACCAGTCTATACGAGCTTTTTATTTTCTCTTTAAATTAAATCACCATTTGTTTAAGCTTATAGATAATACAAGTAATTTCCGAATATGAAATTTTTTTAAAATAAAAAATATAAAATACCCAGTGAAACTTTTTCATTGAATTGATTGATAAATTTCAATTAAACCTATCTTTTCTTTTGATATGTTAAATTGAAATGGTAAATTTTTAAATCTTTTTAAGACAAAAAATGCTCTGTAAGTTGATAGTTTAAAGGAAAGTCCATTGGAAATTTTAATCTCTCAATTTTAAATTATTTAAAACTATAAAATTTTGGAGTATCGTTTATAAAATTGATTTTAAATTCGCTTTTATATAAGATTTTCTTTACAATTATATTGTAAATGTATTTAGCTTTTTAAAATCCAATAATTTAAAACCAGCATTTCTAACGCAATACAAAAGAGATATCAGTTGCACAGTACTGGATTGATATCTGCATAACTTGCAAATAAGTTTTTTTAAAAGAAAAAAGTGATATATTAGAAACCATCAATTTAAGAATATCTGATTGTCGGTAATATACTACTTTTTTTTGTCAGCAAAATGATTTACGAATTTTTCGTTCTTTTCTTAATTAATGCAGATAATTTTTAGTCTTCTTCCCTTCTTTGCAAATAGAATTTCACTTTATCAGAATACTTTTTAATTTTAGAAATGGATTATTTTTTCTTTAATGCCTGGGTACTTTTTAAAGCGAAAATAGCTCTGGTTTCAAGCTTCTTTCTACAATATATATTTGCTATCAAATACCATTTTTCACCCCAACATGGGTCGTGATTTTGATTTTAATTTTATTTGAGTATTTTTTATTTATATATACTGTCAAATGTTTTGAATCTTCTCTTAAAATATCTCATTGCGTTGGAATTTTGTACATTTTGAAATCAAAATAGTTATTAAATATTCATTCGCTCCTACCATAATGAGAATCTGTTTGAATACTATATGAACGAACTTCCAAAATAATAAAAATTCTTAAATAAAAAACAGTAAACTAGTATGAATAATATAAAAGAGGTCAACAAATGAAGCTTTTATATGTCCTGGGAAGAAATGTTATATGCTTGTACAAATTACTCTATAATTCTAGTTGTAATGTAATCATGTGACATAAACAATGAAAAAAAAACGCTGGCTTAAAAAAAAGTATATGTAGTAATTCCCACCAATGCAGTGAGATCTTACTTGCTGAAAGCTGCAATATATCTTGCTAATTTAAAAGCTTGCTCGCTTAAAAACTAGTAACCATCATTTTGGTCATTTCTTGTATCGATTTTATAATAGTTCTGTAGACTCAATATTAAAATATTTATTCGAGCTTCACCCAACACCCAAAGCATGTGTTTTTTAATTAAAATATTTTCTTCATTTTTTAAACTATACTATGAAACAGAAAATAAGTATATTCATTATTCAAGTTTAAGCTAATTTTTCTGTTTTGAAGGGTCTTAAGACGTAATGGAATTATCAAAATGACATTCTGAATGTGGAGCTATTTCATTTGTAAATGAAATAGCTCCACGTTTTTTTTAATCCATGTTTTTTTATTAATTGCTAGCTTTATCTCAATAATACTTTATTGTTTTAAACATGAACTTCGGATTGCTCTATTTAAAGTATTTATTATTTTTAGTTTTGAATCCTCGTTAAAGACCTGAATAAGATGATAATAAGTAAAATGGATTGTCTCTGATGATTGTTTAAAAAAAATCATTGAACGCATTTCGACAGGTTCTGTGGAGGTTCTAAACTCACTCTTCATAAAGTCCTTGAATAGATCAAGTAGAGGCCTCTTAATATAAAGATCATTTGGTAACTTCTACTGATCAAAGGGACCTAAGAACCTCTACGTAGCACCTGAAATAGAAGTTATCTTTGCATCCTGAGTACTGGTAGATTGCTCTCCTGGAGGATTTTCATGGGGAAAGATTCTTTAAATGCTATGGTAACTTTGCTAAAGAAATTTTCAAATCAATTTATTTCATTTGAAACTAGAAATGAAAAATGTCTCAGTAACTTTCTTTCTTTGTCACTGGCATAATAAGCTTCAACTTCTTTAAATTACCTTGCCATTAATAATTAAAATACATAATAAGTTTAAACACTCTTTGCATTCCATAAACAATGTCCTGTTCATATGGTTCATATGGACGTTTTTATGTTTGCTACAGGATGTTCATATGGACGTTTTTATGTTTGCTACAGGATGTTCATATGGACGTTTTTATGTTTGCTACAGGAATAAGAATAGTATGCCATTATGTCATTTTAAAGAGCACGTAGGTTAAATCTTAAACAAAAAAAATGCTTTCGAGCTGGATGTCTATGCATTTTTCTCTTGATTAATGAATCAATTTTTATTTTCTTTACAGCTTCAAGATCCTTTTCGTTTCTCATCATTTATAGGTCAAAATAAAATAGACACTCCAATTTATGAATATAATTTTTGATATTACACATTAATAATTTCTGATATATTAAACACTTATTTTGATTCATATATTTATTTTTTTTATCTAAAAATAGATTTTATTTCTTTGGCATTATTTTTAGTGAAATAATAAGTAATCTCATTAACGCATTTAAGAATGCATCTTCTTCACCTGTTTGTTTCCTAAACGATCTAAAATAAAATGTTTAAATGATAGGAGGGGGGGGGGGTGCAGGAAATTTTATTCCAATCATCCTTTCAATACGTTCGTCAACTCTAGTCATAGGAAGTTTCTTATTTAAAAGGGGATTACAGACATTTCAACTGTTGCTGGAAAGAAAGACAAATCCTATTTGCAAGCGGGGCAACGTAATTGCAAATTTCTTAGTAACTTGCTTTCTTTTTTTACCAAGTTTGAGTAAAGGACATCAACGGATTCTCTTTATTGGCTCATCCCTTTTTCTCGGTCTGAAGATACGATTAATAAGACACCATCATTTATAGATATATTTTAACCATACAATATTTTGTGAACATCCTCCCTAAATTTAGATTTTGAGTATCAAAAAGCAAAATCATAAATAAATTCTGATGAATGAAAACAATCCATGCGGTCCCGATTTTTTTCATGCTTGCTGATGCAGTTAAGATGCAAATACATAAGTGAAACCATTCTTTCTTGCACTGTTTATTCAAAAATAGAATTTTATTACCAAGACTGTTTTCAAAATTAAAAAAAAATGTGTATTTGCCTCATAAGGAGTTTAGCTTGCTAAGATAAAGTAAGCGGAGCAAGTTCTTGAAAGTATTTTTCACATACATAAATGAAGATTAATTTTTATTTATCAAGCATATCATGAAATAATTTTAATGTTGCCGTTGAAATTTGAAATTGTTAAATATCATTATTGACCAAAAGAAAAAAAATAAAACATATCTTCTTGTTTTTAGCAGAAGAGATACTCTTAAGCTATTTTTTTTTCAAAAAACAATTTAGTCTGGGAATTTATAGCTTGTTAGCTTACTAAATTTCAAGAAGAAGTTCTGCCTTGTGTTTTCTCCCTCATAAAAAACAAACAAACAATTATTCATTCTCTAAAAATAATCGCATTGTAGTTTAGAATGTTGCTAAGACAAATAGATATAAATTTTAATGTCTTCACTTAGCTAGGAGCAATCATTAATACATTTTTCTTATTTCATAAATATAAATCTTATTTCATTTTTTATTCTGTCCTATACTATTCAAATGATGAGAAATTTTTGCCTATCATATCATATCACAAAATTTCATAAATGGTACTTTTTAATTTTAAATGTACTGATGTGAAATATTAGATTGCATACAGTCTTATCATCTGTTAAAGAGGAATTTATATACCAAAAAAAGAAATAAAAAGAATCAAGGGAAGTAAATTTTAAGCCAATTTTTATAAAGGGGGAAAAACTTTTATAGGTATAAACTTTATTATTTTTTTACGTATAATATTTATAAACTTTTATTAAGAAATTCAAACTTAATATTAAATTCATATTTGTACACAGCGAAATTTACGTATTAGTTGAACTTTTCCTGTTTATGTTTAAAAACTTATTTATTTACTTATTATTTTTCAGTTATTTACTAAAGTAATGCCTTCATTAATGCCTGATTAAAAAAATGCATTAAATGAAATCGCTTTCATAGAAATGCTGCCAAAGGAAAGTACATTCCCTCCTATTTTATATGAAAAGAAAATGTCTGTTTCTTTTTTGAGAAAAGAATACTTGCAAAGTAAATACAGTTTTTATATCTGGTGATTTAAATGTAAATCAATGATCTAGATTATATACTCAAATCCTTTCAAGTATTCCTCGATTCTGAATAATAAAATTAACTATACAAAAATCTTTGAAACATTATAAAGTTGAATCGCATTTATATTGCATTTTAATATGAATAATCTATACTATTCTAACTTTCTATCCCTGACGTTCACCGTTGTTCAAAAGTTCATAAAAAAGGATACTTATCAGACAATAAAAATGAAGCTTATTAAGGAGATCGATTTTAATATGAACTAATAATCTATACCGTTTTGACGTTCTATCTCTAACGCTCACCATTATGTGTAACGCTGGGCGGAATTTTGAAATCTCTCTCTATCTATCTATATATTTATCTATCTGTCTATATGTCTATCTGTCTGTTTGTCTGTATCCTTATCGAATGCAAAAAATCAAATTCTTTTTTGGAGCCAAGAAATTCCGAGAGGGTTTCTTTTTATGTTTAAAAATGACTTTATTAGCAATGTGCGAGTAAACTGCGGCATGAATAAATAACAAAAGTCAATGAGTTGAGATCTGCAAATTTTGTTATTCATTTTATTCTCCCTTTATGGACCAAATTGAAAGTTTTAGCAGTTATTTTCTTACAGTACTATTTTTTGGCACTGTATTTTTTGGTTAGTTGGTGCTTATTTGTTTCAATTCGCCCATGATTAGACATGATTTGAATGTTCTTGGATATTATGATCAGAAAAATTCCCACTTAAAGGTTTTCAAAAAAACCGTCCAATATTATTATATATTTGCATCTAAAGTATGAAGCAAATAATTATTTATATTTTTTATGAACCACTTTATCAATGTACATGATATTGTCTGTAACAACTTCCAATAATTAATCTCCAACAATCAGTTTAGATATATTGTGAACAGAATAACAACCCGTCTGGACGGACACGTCTTTTTGTAATTGAATAAAATATGATAATGTATGCTTGAAATTAATTCGCTTTCATTTAAAAGGGAAAGTGACATTTTTATATTTTTTTTCCTCATGCAATACGCTAATTTATCTATTGAATAAGACAACATAAGCATTATATTTCTATAAAAATATTATTGACGATTTTTCTTCATTATAATTTCCTTATATATGCTTTTACTTAATATTGAAGAAATATTTTGGAAAAGGTTTTGCACCATTTTAAATTTATCCTCATGATATAATTATTTATTTGATTGCTATCACACAAGTGAAATTGAAAACAGATAATAACATTTCTATCAAAGTTAAGAATTGAAAAGGAAGTTCCACGTTAATATTTAAAATCTTTCTTCCTTTTCCTCTTTTCAAATGTGTCCGAAACGAGCAAGTCTCTTAGACATTTAATGTAGTTAAAGTTTCCATTCAGAATCAATATTAGCAGTCAAGTCCTAGCGTGGTGGATTCAACTGGTGAGTTCCTTCAGGATATTGCATTTCCGAACCCTTCAATATCTGGGAAACGACAGCAAAGACCCGATTTCAGTAGATTCAATGTCACTTGTTTGGTGGATTCATTGGAGCTACCGCTAAGAATCCAGTGTAATTAACAGATCGTTTCATGGTACAGGCAAGTCGAATTAAACCTTGCTCTTGCCGATAATTCTGATCATGGAAGACGTTAATGATCGACTTGAGAATTGCCGGCATAGTTTCCAGGGACCGGTATTGGTTTTGTTATTATAGCAACTGAATTCTTGTTCAAGATGTCTCATTGAAGAGTGCTTTAGGATATATTCATGTGACACTGTGAGAAAGCGTTTGAAAAAGAAAATTAGTAAAAGACATCACCTTTTCTGAAGAGGTTAAAGTGGCAATCTTGATCCGCATGAGCTGTGAGGAGATTACTCAAAATATTGTATCGAAAATTATAAATGAAAATAAAATAATATTGTTAGCGACAGCTGTATACATTTTCGATATTTCGAAAAAAATTACATTTTGATATCAATTTTTGGAAAAAAAAAATCACTTATAGGTACCATGAGGAATCACGTTCCAATGAATCGAGGTACACATTTAAACCTTTGCACTCGGAAAAATAATTCGATGCATAATTATTCATCTAATACAAAGATTTGTGTATTGCTTTAAAAATAAATATATATATTTTTTAAGTGGAATTTTTTAAAAAAAAATTAATCTACATCTCTTTACCATTCTCAAGTGTTAATAATAAAAATTGAAAAATAAATAAATAAAACGTCAAAATGATGCACCGTCTTGAATGGTGAGTGAGATTCGGCGTCCGAGTGCAAAGGGTTAATTTTCGCTTTCAAGGCTTAATAGATATTTAATCGAACTTTTACCATCGATGCATTTTACAAATGCTTGCCGAAGGTTTATACTGAATGTTTTACTGTTTCATTAACTTTCTATAATTCAATGCCGATATTTTGATATAATTATCTTGTGAGAAGTCTCCTCAAAATTACGTGCTTTCAAATAAGAACATGAAATAAAACTATGAAATAATGCCAAAAATTAAATATCATTAAACATTTTTTTTATTCAAGTGTATTTAATTCAAAATATGTCTTGGAATCAAAATAGTTTTGCATAAGTATTTCTCACTAATAAAACCAAAATTGAATAAGTTGAAAGTTAGCTCTTTGTTTTAAAATTCCTTTCGATTTTTGTCAAACATTTAAACTAACATTTATATAGATTTCTTATTTAAATTTAAATTTGAAAGATTATTTGAATCAAAAAACGTTTTTTTCTGGTGATAATATTAAATTGTCATTGAAAATTGTCATTTTTTTAAAAAAAATATTATTTGCTTTTAATTATATTTATTACAAATATTAACAAGTAACAATAAATTGCATTACCCATCTTAGAAGCATTATATGTGAAAACAGCGTGAACCAGAAAAGTGGAATGAGCGTCTATTTCCTTAACTATTGCAGTTAGATACAAACTACAGAGATATTGCATTGCATGATACTTAGATATATACAAAGTTTTATCAAATAAGGTACACGAAAATATTTTAGTTTATATAGAGGGGTATTGTAAAAAGTTAAAATAAATATATTTTTTGCACAGTTCCCAAAATGAAAACTGTCAATTGGTAAAATCTCATTAAAAATTAATTGAAGTGCTTAAAAACTTGTTCAAAATGAACACCTTCAACATCTAGATTAGATTGCATTATTTTAACAATATTTATGTTGAGTTCATCTTTACACAAAGAAATTCTATTGAATTCCTGAGCATAGATCTAACAGGCATATTCTACTAAAGACAATTCATCTCTGAGTTCAGACGCAAAGCCAATCACAATTAACTGAATAAATCGGTCTCTGTCCAACTTATTCTAGTATAAAAATGGAACCAACTAAAATGTCTCTAAAACTGTCGCACTAAACATTTATAAAAAAATTGCCATTAATTATGTATCTCTTGTATGAAGAAATAACTTTTATCGTTTCAAAAGTGATCGTTTTGAAGATTAATTTCCTTTTATTCCGATTAAAGCTAAATTCATGTCTTATTCATTTACCAGAAAAGAGGAAACTGAGTTTTGAAAGTTGCTGGTTATTAAGCTGAAATGCTCTCTATACTGTCTATGTTTTTTGCCAGCATGAAAGTAATACTTAAAATGAGCTAAAATTGTCACAAATAAGACACAAATTCATCTTTCCCATTTTTCTGGGAAAGTGAAGATCTTGTTATTTCTAACACTAAAACATTCTTTAAAATACTTAATAGGGGATGTCGGAAACGCAGAAAACAACTTTTGTATTTTCTCTAGAACAAGGCAAGCTGTATGATTTCGAACAGCAAAAATCATCAGCATTTTCAAGCATTTTTTTGTTTCACTCAATTGAGAATAAGTAATTTTATTTTCTTGTTTGGTAATCTAATACTCCTGAGAAATATTTGAAATGCTCAATCTCTCTTCCCTTCTTTATAGAGTCAAAATTGCTAATGTAAACACAATTTGAACATTTCTTTCGGCGTTTCTAATTAAATTCTTGTTTTTGCGATATAGATTTATTTGGCACAAAAGCTTCAAATAAAAATAATCGATATGTACTATTTAAAAAAAATTCCATAATTTTATTTAGAAGCTTATGACTCTTTGCGTTTAAACATACTTAAATAGTCACATATCTAAGAAGAAAAATGTACAGATTAATTTTTTTCTATGATTATTCTACTTTGAGAAGAAAAGAAATCTTTGAAGTTATCTCAAAACTTTTTAAGAAAAATTATAAATATGTGTAATAACATCTTACTTAAAAATCCTTTCAGTTAAACTTCATAAATTTTTGAAATATTATTATTCGATATATGCCACACTTTTCAGTTGTAAAGATTAGATGGGATTTTTATTCAAAACATATAAATGTGATATACTTAATTTTTCAAGTTTTTATGCACCAATTCAAGCACCTTTTACTTATTTCTTATTTCATTTATATCTCCTTTATTATTTTATTATAAATAACTATGTGTGTCATTTTATTTATTGTTACTCTGTGTTTTATTCTGTCATTTTATTTACCATCATTAATTTAGAGGGTTTTTTTTTTTTTTTTTTTTTTGCCAATTTCGAATAGAAGCTAATTATTTTCTATCGACTTATTCTTTCCCTTCTTAAAAAATAATTTTGTTCTATTTTAAATTTAAATCATTTTGTTAGTTCCAAAACTCTCGAAGCAAGCTAAAGCCAAGGAAAAAAATTACCAAGAAAAAATAAAGCAGTATGATTCCCAGCAGAATGCCTGACCACAACATACTGAATAAAGAAAGGTATTAAAAAAGAGCATTATTTGTTCCTGGATATTTAAAATGAAAAAGAAAGAAGTGGGAGCTGAGAAGAAAAAAGATGAAGATTTTATTATTTCATTATAATGCTCCGTAACGAAATGTTTTAAAACTGATTGTTTCATAATTTTTCAAAAGAATTTGTACTGAAGAATGTGTTTTGTTGCATAACAGGAGTCATATTCAGTTGTTTTTATGAATTTTATGCGTTATTTTTGAGTTTATCAAATTAAAATGCATTTTCCTTAGCTTTTATTTTTGCAGAAAATTTCTTAGAGATAACAAAAATCTTATCATTTTAAATACATTCCTATATTTTAAGAAATGAAATAGAATTTGGTTTTTAAATGATTTATGATTCATTTTTAGTCCTTTTCTGTAGTTCTAATTATAGTTATATAGATTATTTTTGTAGTTATTAAACTTTTTGAAATGCTACTATTACAAATACAGCTTATTTCATTACTTTTGAAAATGTGTCTTAAGGAAATTCAGCTGAAACCTACTCATAATTATTTATATATGTTCAATGAGTATATATTTCTTTTAACTATCTTCCTTACTTAATGCTGGAGTCAGTGTCTGAGCAATTATTTTATTTTTCATTTCTTTTGGGTATGCGTCTATTATCTATATAATATTTACACTTAAATAGTTTTGAATTATTTAAAAATTTTAGAGGCTATTATCTTAAAAATCTTTAAAAGGCAAGTTATCCAACCCTTATTAGTTGGTTTTTCAGAACAATTCTGAATAAGCACAAACCATCTCTTCACGTCCCTGGAACTATAATCTTTACAATTATTCAGAATTGTTCTCAAAAGAATTTCTCAATTTTCAAATTCAATCTCGAAAGAGTAAATAATCGCGAAATTCTTCTATCTTGCCCTTGATACGTCCATACAGCGTCGGTATATACAAGATGTTTTGAAAAGGAACGCTTTCTACGTTGATTTAAAGTCACTATAATTCCAGTAATATTATAAGACATGAATGAAAAATTAGCAGAATTTGTAGTTATTTTTTCCAGATGTCGAGATATTTCCAATTGTCCCATATTCATCTAAGTATATGGATCTTTTATAAATATAAGACAGGAAAGTACCCCTTTTGAATATCTTTTTATAATAGTAATATTAAAAGGAATTAATAAATTTTTTGCGGTTTGTACTATAATTATATCAATTTTGATGGAAAAAGGCTAGTTTAGGAAGTACAATTATTTTAATATTTAAAAAATGAAATGAATTCAATTTTATATCCTTATAAAATATTTATATTTTAATATTTTTAATTATTTTAACTCATTTTAATTTTTTAAATTGGAATCAACAAAAGTTAATATGGAATTGAATATCTGACTCATCGTAAACTTTTTAATTATAGTTTTTCGAGTTGAACCCATGAAGATTCTAAAAATACCAAATTTAGGATTCTTCAAAAAATGACTAGAATGCTCAGAATTAAATCCATATTCATATTATAATACTGAGAACTACATTAAATCATTTGCAAAAAAAATCCGCAAAAATTTTTATCATGAAAAGAAAAATACCTTTAGGGAATAGAAAACAATTGCAACAATAAAAATAAGATAAGAATTGACAGTACGTAAAGGCATTAAATAAAAACTAATAATGCTTGTAGAGCTATAACTTTTTTATTTGTTTCTCAATTTCAAAAATGCGCAAAATTGCTATTTAAAATCAATAGAAAAGAATGTATTTTTTCTCTTATTTAAATTATTACGTTTCTGCACAATATCAATAACATAGGTTACTGCAACAGCATATTACAACAGCAAATCCGCTAAATCAACAAATTTGCTTAATCAGCAATCGGCAGATACAAGAGAAGATCGACTTAATCTAAACTTAGTATTTTCATAAAAGCTTTGAGCATAATACATTTTTATAAAATAATGATAATAATAAAACAAATTTAAATTTAAAATAATTGTTTTTATACATAACATTTCTGGTTTCTTCTCAGTTTTGGATTGACACAATTTAGTTGTTTTTTATTAAGTAACTTCACTGATTATATTCTCAATGTTCCAAAACAACATAGTTTGATGCAAAAACGATATCTCCAATTTTACTTGCTTGCATTCTTAAGTGGAGCACTAGTTTCTACAGAAGGCTGATTTACAAAATTATTATTTTCTCTAGTCTACAAATCTTTTCAAAATATTGTGGGACTTAGTTACTCAAGAACTTCCCATCGGATTTTTTTCTTAAAATAAGAATAAAGAAGGAGCAACAAAACATCAAACTACCTAAGTCAATATGCAGGGTGATAATAATTAAACTTACCCTATAAATAGCACCATACAACGCAAACGGGTGAACAGATTGCAATGAAGTTTGGTATATAGACTATTCATGAGATGCGCTCACGGAATTTCACAAAAAAAATGTCCACCAGAGGGCGCTTTTTCAGGAAGAACGTTAATTTTAACATAATAAAAGACCAAAACATTATACAAAAACAATATTAACATTTATTGACTAGTCTCTATCACCTTGTCATCGAATCACATTAAGTAAAGGTAAGGAAAAAATAACAGTACGCTGTTTGTGGGAGAGGACAGTTCAGTTTGTAGAATAAGAGCAGATTAGGACGAAATTCCACAAGAGGAGCAGTTGTTTATCATGTCCAGGATGATGTAGGGAAAGGTGCTCCAAGTCGATTAACAATGTATTCAACAGCAGATCGTAACTGATCATTTGTGATGTTTCGCACATGAAGCGTTCTGGAGTTCTTTAAGTCCTTCAACATCGCAATACCGTCGCAACAAAATATTGTCATCATTACAGCCGGAAGCATTGACATAAAACGTGACAACGACTACAAACGTTTCCTACCCTAACTTGTTTTGCTTAAAGCTTCTTCTTCGCCAGCATGCAAATCTCGGCATTTTTTACCTAGAACTGACATCTTTTCCCGATTTTACATTTTATTACTCACAATTCTTGTTCTGGATTGTTAATATTGTTTCTGTATTCCGGTATCTTATTGTGGTACATTTAATGTTTTTCTGGGAAAGGTGCCCTCTGTAGGACATTTTGGAACTTTTTTTTTGAAACTCCGTGAGCGCATCTTGTGTATAGTCTATATACCAAATTTCTTTGCAATCCGTTCATGATGCGTTTATATGATGCTGTTGCATGATGCTTGTATGATGCTGTTTATAGGGAAATTTAATTATAACCACCCTGTGTTTATATATATTGGTAAAAAGTATTTTCAGTTTTAAAAAGTCCTTGTCTTAAAATATTATGGGTATTATGTAGTAATAAAAACTAAAAACTGTTTCATTTACTCAAAAATATTTTTTTAAGGATTAAATTTAAGAATGCAAAAATTGCTTCAAAATGAAAACAAAATTCTATCAATTTGAGGTCGACAATATTTATTTTAGTCTTTACAGAAGGATTATTCATTTTATCTAGAAAACAAATATCGCTAAAACTATACGAATATGAAATCTAAAATTTGAGGTCAAATTTCCCAATTATATGATTTATAAGAAAATGTTAAAAAAAAATAAAAATCATGGATATTTCTATCGATTTTGGAGGTACTGTGTAGATTTAATTAGCATTTTGAGGTGATAAAAGCGTCAGTTGCAACGAATCTACATGCTAATCGTCAAGATGATAAGTTTTCCATAACGTTAAAACAAGATAGAATAAAATTATTTTCCGTACAGCATAATAATGCATTAATAATAATTGCTAAATAACAATAGAAAGATTATAATATATTTAAAGATGAAAAAAAGTAATTTAAAAGGCTGAATTATTTAGTTCCAAATTGATATCAATTTAACTGAAATTAAAATGGCACGGCTTTTATATTTTTGTTCTCTTCTAATGAAAAAAATCGATATATCTGAAACAAAATAAAGGATTTTACAAAGTTAATAAAGCGTCATTTTTGAAAAATTAAATTTCGGTTATTTATTCTTTTTTATATTCCTTTTTATTCAATATTATAAAACATAATTTTTAAAAAGAAAGATCTGTTAGTTATCAGTCATGCTTATTTTTTCAGAATTTCGAAAACTTTTCGAAAACATATGTAACAATGGGTGGACACGAGTTTGTATAAAATGCTTCTTATACCGACTTATGTTTTGGAATTATGATGAATATTTAGACGAAAAGTAACCCACACTTTCAAATTTATTATTATTCTTTCTTCTTTGAATAATTAAAGTTTTCTTAAAAGTAACTTGGAACAAATATGAAACTTGAAAAATAAATAACATTGGTTTCTTTGCATCTCGATTCGAAAAGCAGCATCCTTTTCAAACCAAAGACAAAAAGCAAACTTATGGAATATGAACAACTAATGAAAAATTCCTCGAAAAGAAATTTTTTTTGTTTGCCTTCCATTGAAGATTTTTCAGGAGATGCACTTTCTATTGCTTGGTGATTGTTTTATTCGTGATATGTTTCCATTCTCTTATCATCCATTTTGAAATTTTGTCACTCGCACAGTCATTCTAATGTTCTCTTCTTCGCTGCGTTATTTCTTCAGGAACATATTCCAATGTTCTCTGTTTCTGCATACATTTGTGTCAAAATGCTCTACTGGAGCGAGAATATTGTTTCCTTCAAATATATGAAAAGTATATCTTGGTGAATTTCTTCTCACGCTAAAAAATTTTTTTATATGCATTGTCTTGATGTTAAAATGAATATATTCATCAGAATGGGTGATTTATTTTACTAACTTTTCAAAACTAAATAATCATTAATAGGATTTTGTTACATTCACATACAGTTGCTTAGGAAAATTATTTGTTTAGGAAACTATTTATTTTGTTTCAAAAAGAAATTTCGAGAATTTTTTTAGTAAATATGTAATTAAATTGTAATTGCTTCACAAATAATAATTATGTACATTAACTACCGGATGCTGCGTCCTATCCTTATTTTCTCGTCTCATAATCGAGGGACTTGACGTTCACGTTTTAGGTATCTTACTGGAAGAAAAATAAAGTAGCCTACCATTACATTCGTGGGCAGTGTTCAGTGCTAGCTTAAATGGCATTCACAACTTCAACAATTATGGAAATAGATTCCCTTCTAAATGTTTACTTAAATATTAAAATTCTCAATTTTTCCTTTTAACTCTTTTAATGCCGAATAGAAGTATCATACCTTTGAGAGGAATGCCGGCTCAATTTGACAAACTTGGGAAGACGCTTATAAAAACAGAATAGAAATGTTTGGAAAATTAAAAAAGAAACATATTACAAAATAAAGGAAGAATAAATTAATGCCACTTGCATTTCAATATTTTTTGAAAACAAAGGCCCTCGCATACATAACGATATGCCGTCGTTCGCAGTTTTGGAAAATGTGGCGAAAGAACGATATATCGTCGTTGGCAGTTTCGGCAAATGTTGCGAAAGAACGATATAGCGTTGTTCGGGGCACTAAAAGGATTAAATATATATCTTCTCTAAATTGGTTAGATTGCGAGAATCTAATATTTAATTCTCTAATTAAAATAAAGTACGTTCATGTATTTCTTTTTTTTATTTCTTCAGAAACTACGGAGAAAAATTGCCTTGCATTGATTTTACTGTTATAAATGAGGAATGGAGATGGGTATTAGTTCTATGTGTGAAGATATTCACTTACTATTATTATAGTTATTTTTAATTAAGAATAATGAAATTATACCTACAAAGGGCATCTTGAGCAAAGTCCAGTATAAATACGCCCCTTCTGATCCTCTGCATGCATATAAATAGCATAAAGATAATTAAGGAACCCAATGAAGAAAATGGAACATATCAAATCATGACGCATAATATTTTTATAATGCTTTTATTACTTTTCGGTTGCTTCATCATCATCCGTAGTGGCTTTTCAAATATAATACATACCCTTAGGGCAATTGGAGGGGATTTTTCAAACGAAGGTCAAATTAATAAAAACCAAATATATCATGATTTATTTGTGTTGTTGGCCAAATGCACACGGTACCGGGTACTAGTACAAAAAATTTGCAATTATTTATTCGATATTATTTACAGACAGGCGTGATCTAAATTCATACGCTAGCGTCGTTATATTACACTAGTATAATTAAGTCAGATACATAATATAAAGTAGAATGCTACACTGAAAATAAATATTATTTTGAGCGGTTTTATTTTAAGAATAATAATCAATATTTCGGATAAAAGTGTTTACATTTAAAATAAGAGTTATTTTACTTATACATTTAGAATCAGTATTCAGAATAAAATGATTTATATTTAAAATAAAAGCAGTCTTAGTTCCTACCATTCTTTCTCTCTCTCTCTTTTAAGTCTTACCTAACATAGTGTCTACTTGAGTCGTTACTGACTGCAGCACTCTACTTCAAAAGACATTTCTGCTTATGGGCCTTTCAGATATAGTGTAGAAAAAGACAAAATAACTAAGATTCTAAAGCAATTTTTTTATGATTTTTCTGAATTTAAATATCTACAAAAAATATTACTAGATTAAAATCTGCTTCCAATTCACTGTTCAAGCATTTTATATTATAAGAAGAAAAAAACATTTTTCTTCCCTAAATATCTGGTTAATTCCATGAAATTTCTTCCATTTACATACAAATTTACGCTCAGAAGATTCGGTATTAGAGAAATCGTGGTTAAAATGACTTTTATGAAATAATTTCCCATAAAAAATACGCATGACCGAATCCAGACAAACCAATTAATTTTAAATACGGAAATTTGATTAAAAAGATCGAATTCAAAAGACTGGCGCTCTAAGCTTTCTGAAATGAGCAAAAAAAAAAAAAAAAGGTAGGTTACTGGAAGGCTTACAGTTAATAAGCTCTGTTAATTAAAAGGATTTTGTTTCCGAATCAATAAAAGTTTGTTTGGAACACCATTTGCTCTTCCTAATTAGCATAACTCTCCTTCTTTTTACGGAATAATTGAATTGATAATCGACGAACGTTAACGAAATGGATAGGGTTCGACACAGAGTCGAGTTAACTATTTTGTTAAGATTTCTTAGTTTTGTAGTTCCTGAATTAATTTACTGTCTCAAGCGTCCATGAAGTTTTTACTGAACGTTTAAGTGAAAGAAAATTACTGAAGTCTGCTTGCGCTTTTTAATCGATTGACAATAGATTAGTGAAAGCAAAGGCAGCATTGGCATTAGTGTTAAAACAAGTCTATATGATAAATTTCAGATTTAATAAATTTATGCTATTAATAAAGCAGAATGCCTGTATGAAGATGTTGGTATTCGTCAGAGCAAATAGTTTGACCAAGAGATAAAATATAACACAATGGGAGTGTTCCGGGTGGCTTTTGAAAGTTTAATCAGAATTTTAATTAGCTAAAAATGAAACGAGATTTTATGTTTCTTTTAAAAATATTACTGTCAAAATTGTTTTTTTTTTATGTTTAGACCTTTTTTAAAATAATGACATATCTTATTAACAAAAAAATGGATATGCTAATAATTTTTTCAGTATGTAATGCTAATACCGGCTCAGTTTTACAAGAACACAAACTTCGAACTCCTAAGAAGTGTTTTTGTAGACTGGTTTAGTCCCAGGGGTGGCACTTCGTAATTGAGGATGAGAAGTTTCAGGCATGGTGATTGATTCTCTCCACTCTTGTGGGTACACGAAAAGGTGGGGGTGTGGCTCCTCCCATCGATAACGGGATGTAATTCCTAAGGGATGGGTTGTACCGTGGCCAATATTGCTGTTGCGGCGGTATGTTCATCCACTTTCTTCCGTGCGCCTTGTGATATAAAACGATTTAACGATTACAAACAACGAGATCCTTACGTTCCTGAAGAGGAAAGGGAAGGATGATGATTTATTCTTATGATTCAGAAATGTGATTGGGTTTTGGTTCATTTTTCAAGTTACCTTCATGCTAGTATACTGATTTTCTGTTCAGAATTCAACATTTCAAAACTGATAGTGCACAAAATATTTCAACGCAAAAACTGGAATCCATACAGGATACAAATATACGATTGGCGTCTGGAATTTTATAGTTAAGCCGTATCTTAACTAAAATTAAATCCTCCTTTTTTGTGAAATATAAATTGGACAGATGAATATTCGTTTAACCAAATAAAAAATTAATCATTAAAACCCTCACTTTTGTAATAGTATCTTTTCTTCGTGCAAGAATTTCATTATCAACTGCAATTTTTTATATATATGTAGCGCTGTAACCCTCGAAACTCTTTGGTTAGTTCTATTTTGTACAACAGCAAACTGAATGGAGACCGATATATTAAATTAGTTTTGATTTGCATCATGCCTGAACTAAGGAATTAGCTTTGCTAATAACTACAGATTTTTACGGGTGAATTTGAATAGCTTGTCTTTAAATCATAAGAAATGAGCTGATTTTGTGGATAGCGAAGTTGCACATTTTGAACACGTTATTACTTACATCAACACTTTATTTAATGTGTTATCTGATTATTTTTTGAAATTCAATACATGAATTATTTTTTTCTGACTATGGCCCTTTATAACTTTTCGTATTATGCATAGTGTTCTTAAAAGGTACGATGAATGGTTTACTGAAACACCGATGAAGAGTCTGGGAAAATGGTCTAAGTTAATACGTTTGCTTTTTCATGTTTTAGAATATTTAATAGATAGAAGAAAATGACATTGTTTCCTTATCGATGAGGGTAAGATACACATTCCATTCGGCGGTATCTAATTAACAAAAATCTAATTTTTGTTTACTTTTTATTATCGTTTTCTACAATGTTCAAAATATTTTCATACATTTTTGTGTCAAATGTGATGAAACTTTTCAATTAAAAGTACATGCCTAGTTGCAAGAGTTAATTTTGCAAGAAATAAGAGCTTATTCCACGTTTTTGGGACACATTGAATATATATATATATATATATATATATATATATATATATATATAAACAAATTTTGCCGATTAGCCGATAAAGAAGACAATCTAGGGATTAACTGATTTATTATAACACAAGAGGGCATGTGTAGACAGGCACAAATGCAGAACACATCTATTCGCACCAGATTAAGAGTAAAGTGTTAAAAATGTTTCTCTTAAACTTTATAATAAGACACTCCTTCAGGGATTTCTTTGAAATGTGTCAATTTAGCAAAAGGAATCTTAGGTATCTTGGAAGTTATGCCATAGACATTAGGAATTTTTATACCTTCACTTTGAATACGAGAATTTAAGGCGCCAACATTTTTTTAGAGAGCCTGTTAGAAAAAATTAAATGAGAAGTGGGATTTGGATCAGGAAATAAGAAGAAATTTTTGAACAAAACTAATTAAATTTTAAAAGTTGTAATCAATTAAGATACAAATTAAATTACGATATATCATTTCACACACACTAACATATATATTAAACTGGTTTTTAATATACCGCCAAATATCTTGTCCCAGTTCAAGGCAAAACTACCTCGAATTTCAGAAAAGGAAAGGATCATAAATAAATCTTTCGCCGCTAAAATTTAATCTTAATGAATTTGTGAGTTCATATTTAAACATTTCAAAATAATACAAAAATTCGAACTAGAGACGCCAATTTCTCTTCAAAACTTGCTTTATTCACAGTATAATATTATCGAGGTATAAGGGTTTTGTTAATCTTTGATATTCAGTATTTTGATGAACTTACAGAAACAATGAATAACTCTTACAAATTTAGTTTTATCTTATTTATAGTATATTATCCAATTTACTCAATCGTATCTTCACCAAACATGAGTCCAATTTTATAGAAAGTTGTTAAAATCATGTGATTCAGTATTCGACATGCTACTATTATTCCAATCTATTTAAAATTAAACGAATTTGATATCATTTAACTGTGCAATAAGTCTATATACATAAAATGAAAGTTGATTATATTCATAAGGCTTGTTCTATACATTTTAGTTTTGTTGAAACATGAATTATTTTCTTCACCTTTGATACAACTTTGTGTGTATTGCCAAACCCAATAAACACAACAGACGGCAAATTCAACACTACTTCTTGCTGTCACATTCAATTCTTTCATGGGAATATTAATAACAACGAATATTTGGGTAACACTTTTTGATAAAAAATAACCTTAAAAGCTTTGAATCTTAAAAAATAATATTACAAAACAGTTTTTAATAAATTCTCACATTTTTATCATATCTATTAAGAGATTCTCTAACTTCATTATAAATCATTGTAAATTTTAATAAAAAGAATATATTTAACTACAAAATATTTTCTTTCGTGATCATTTGAGACTGACATTGATATGAATTAGCATATTTTTTAAATGTGCCTAAAATGTTTTCTAGACTTAGTTTCCGATGTGGTTCTTTTCTTATCAAAATCAATTTGATTAGTTTCAATGTGATTATTTATTCTAAAAGCTTCATTTTACCTAATTCTTCTCGTAGATAAATTGCTAGGGCCAATTTTCAATATTGTGGTGCAAAACAATGGTTGATATCATGCAACACTTGGATGAATCCTTGGCAATTATTTCAAATAATATAGAATATGAATATTTTTACATTAATTTAATGTTCTTAGTTTATTTCGATGAAGATTAACTAGTATTCGTTCTTTTTATAAAATTATTTTTCTTTAATTGTGAAAAATATTCAACTGTGAGTTTATTCATAACGACGAAAACTTACGAATACA
This sequence comes from Argiope aurantia, assembly GCA_026543865.1. Taxonomy (NCBI): domain Eukaryota; kingdom Metazoa; phylum Arthropoda; class Arachnida; order Araneae; family Araneidae; genus Argiope; species Argiope aurantia. Next base: position 28,581 of record JAPMOR010070150.1, read on the forward strand.
GATGTTTGTTTGAGATGGTGCTCGTTAAAATGAATTGAATCTATAATTTAAAATATAAAAAAAAAACTTTAAATCTTTTGAAGATTTTGAAGTTTTTAATACAATTTTTTTTTTCTTTCGATTTTTAAAAAAATTAACTCATATTGCGCCACACTATACAGCATTCGAGAATACTTTATTTTCCTTAAATTAATCATTCAGAAAAGTATATTTCCATTCAGTTATTAAAATATAATTAACCCGTAACGGGAGACAGGAGTCAAAATGACTCCATACTGTTCATTAGCTCTGATTATCACGTGGTACATTGTCTAAGAATTCAATAATCTCCTAAGTACCTTCAAGTTGTTCTTTCAGCAGTATGGTGACTAAAGTCTAAGTGTGAACACGGGCGTATAACCGAATTATTTTGTTTCAAAGATTTATTAGTTATTTATGTAGTCATTGACTCCATGTCTCTGAAACTGCTTTTAATTTGAATAATTCGAAAAGAATAAAGAAATATTTTAAGATATTTTATTCTTCGTTTTTGTTTGTTAAATTCTAACAGTTATTAACATTAGTGTAATTCCGTAATATCTAAGCGAAGTAAATACTCATTAAAAGAATGTTTCAGGTTTTTATTATAACACCTTTCTTATAACATTTAATAATATAGCATTTAACATTTTTAATGATAATATTTTTGGTAACTGCATGAGTTTCAGAATTTATAGTGTTTCCAAAATAAATTCCAATGCTCTTTACAAAAGACAAAGAAGAAAACTAACAATGGTGTCATTCCGTCCTTTGACTCCATTCATCTGGCGCAGTGAGGAAATTCATATCGCAGTTACGAGTTAAATTTGCTCGTATAATTTCAATTAAAATCACAATCATCATTACGTGAATTAATTTTTTTAAAATTTTTATTATGATTTTGGTTTCTATTGATAACAGAAGTAACAAAAATGATATTTCAAAACAAAATTTAAAAAATTTATCTGGCCTTAAATTAATTTCTATTATTATCATTCACGTTTTCAAAAACGTGTTCAGTTCTCCCACCTAACCAAAAGACAGAAGCAGGGGAGTTTCTGTTTCTATCTCGTCGGAAAGAGCATTGCTCCTGGTGTGAGTAATGGCGCTTCTACGTTCTTGGGAGAAAAATGATTCGTGAAGAACTCGAAAAAGAGTCGATAACTTAAGGAAGAAAATCTGAAGTATTTGTTTCCACACTATTTTATTCTTCTCACTTTCGGATTGTGGAGGAACTGGTGCAACATATTTTTCAATTTAGGGTCTACAATGTATTCTTTCTTGCCAATAATATTATAGCTATTCAATGATTTTTTAAAAAATATTTTAGCAATCAATTTAATTAAAATACATTATATTTTGCATTCGTATCCAAATCTGCAAAAGAAATTCCTGCATACCGAAATGTGATGTTAGAAAAGAAGCTTTACAAGAATTTAATATAGTAAATTAGGTAGAGTTAATTAACTACAGAAATTAAGCGGTAGATAGAAACCGCATAAAAGAAACCGCACAAAAAATATTCAGAAATTTCATAAATACTTACATATAATAAACAATTTTTGTACGATATATTACAGAAAATTTATTTTATGCGACTGACAGGGATCACATAATAAAAATCGTTTTTAGAAAATACGTCATTTATTTACGAAATACACGAGAAAGTTCATCCAAAGAAAATAAATAATTAAATTTTACATGAAAACATTTTTAAAACTTTTAAATTCCCATTCTATACACGGAGAAGTCACATTGCACATTTCATAATTCGCCGCCACTCGTCGTAATCCCAAATGGTGATAGACTGCCAGTTTATTTAATATTATATTTTTTGTTTTTAATGGGGTTGTCTTTCTTTTTATTTTTTTTTGCTACAATTATTCATTTTAAGGCAGTACTTATGTTTAAAAATAAAATAAAAATTATAAAAACCATATACAAATAGAAACAAAAGTAATTAATTTATTTACCTTAAATCCCACTATAAAATGAATCATTAATCACGTAGAAAAACCTCAGAATTCGAGCGTATGCTGCTAGCGTGTTGAATGAAAATAACGGAATGTGTATTGTGGGGAGTTTGTTTAAAGCAAATGAACAGAGCGTCGTGAATTGTACATGTATATGTACACAGACAAAAAAAAATTATAGTGGTGCCTCTTGAACGTCTTTGAATTTCATATACCACATAAAATAATCGCTCGAAAATAAAATCGCATTAAAAAGTACTGCACATAAACAGGTTTTATTGTATACAGAATACTCTTAAAAACTTAATTTTGTATTACATACATGAAAAAACATATTAATTTCCAATCTTTGGCATGTTTCATAATGCAACAAAAAGAGATACATTAAAGTATAAGATACATACTTTTAAAAGATTTGCAAATTTTAGCATTCACTTTGTTCGTTTTGATTGAAAATATTGAACTATTGGGTTGTTCGGAAAGTAATTTCGTTTTTTTTTTTTTTTTTTGTGGAAATGAAAGATAGTTTTCGTATAATAAGCAAATACTTTATTAAATTATATATTGGCCTTTCTGGTCCAACACCTTTTGCCATCTTTCTGGTAGTAGCATAATTCCACGCTCATAAAATTTTTGGTCTTTGCTGCCAAAAAACGGATCGAGGTGGTTTTTGACCTCCTCATTTGAGGTGAAGGTTTTACCGTCTAAAAAATGTAGCGAACCAGTTCTGGCACTGGCGTACTGTCAACACACCTTCTCCATACACATCGGTCCATTTCTTTCTGGCTTGAACAGCATTTTTACCCTTTCTGTAGTAAAACAGTAAGATAAGTCGAAAATGCTGCTTATCTCCATATTTAAAAGGGCACCAACCAAAAACTATTACGTAGAATTAATTGGAATTTTTCACACACAAGCCTTGCTATATGAGCTCTCATAGCATATAAAAATTATACGGCTTAAATGTGAAGTTGGGTGAAAAAAATACAATTAAATCCTCTGTCGGGAAAAAACGAAATTACTTTCCGAACAACCCAATAATTCTGACAAATACACTGCCATTGCAACAATAGTTATCATACTATTTCATAATAGAAACGAGACAAAAATGTTACTATTATGTTAATGATATTGATATCACAATTTCCCAAATTTAAATTTATTTCACTAAATTTGTATTAGAGAGGATAATACAATAAATAAGAAAATTTATTGTATTTTCTAAAAAGAAATAAAAATTTCTTAAAAAGAGGTTTTAATGTTAATTGAAATTCAAGAAAAGAAAATCAAAATATTGCATTGCAATTCATTGAAAGAAGTTGCTCTAAGTTATTTCAAATAAAAAAAGGGATTATCTTATATTACTTCAATATATGTTTCTCATAAATACGTTTTAAAATTATCCATGTTTTCTTGGTGGAAAATTTTAATATCCTCTAATGCATTCATAATTTTAATGAACTGTAAAACAATAAAAATGTTCTGTGGATTTTTTTTTATTTTTTTATTTTGTGAGTTTAATGCTTCAGATATTATATGGAGTAAAAAAAAGTTTAGGAAACAAAAGTTCTACGAAATATCATTCCATTAATATCTAAGACATTTAACATTGGCTATATTACTCAGTAATGCCTAAGACTGTTTATAGATCGTTTTTCATTCATTATTATTACTTTCATGATTTCTTATTACTAATGTACATTTTAATGTTATTAAAATGTATTTAATTTTTTTACTGTATATAAAAGTTTTATCAATACTTGTTTTATTACACTAAATTATTCTATTTTACATAGATTTCTCTAATCTATCTGAAATACACCGAGCATATAAATATTCGTATGACCATTTTAAATTTATTAAAATAAAGATTTTTAATTAAGGATTTATCTCAATGCTTTCCCTTACTTAATTTAATATCTTTTCAAAGCATTTAATCGCTTATTAAGGTTCAAAATAATACAACTATACAATAATACAACTGGCCTAGAAATAAAGTGCGTGAATAAAATGAAGATTTCATGACGTAGTTATTAACCATTTCAGAACATTTGTAATAGATAATCATGCCAACATGCAGACAGATACATATGTTCATTTTCATGTTCTAAATCATAGTTTCGATGACACGTTTCAACATAAATTGATTTTTACTGCAATAAAAACATAGTTAAATGTAATAAAGATGCCTTTTCTAAACACACATTTCTTTTTATATTTTCTTTCAAAAATATTTGCGATAAGGACTTTAAATGTCGAGAAGTATAATACCCTTAAGAACAATCTCATGAATAAGTCGATCATTATTCAATATCATGTACCATGTTATACGAAATATCTCCTGTTTCATTATTATTCTTTTACCCCAAAGATTCCATTAGCAAATCACTGATAAACATTATCATATTAAATACAACATATACATATATTCTTTAACGAAAATGTAATTTTTTTTTAAATTGGGTTTGGAAATTTCTGAGAAACACCTGCATTTTCCATGAATCATTTGGTGTCTTTATTTACCTAAGATTTAGCCGAAATATTGTTTGAAATATTTTTTATGAATATTTAGTGAATTTAGTGACACTATTTAATGTTGTCTTCTTATGAAATTAAAGGACAGTCAACCATCTGACTCTCCGACCCACAACGAAGGCATACAGATTTGAATCATAATAATGAATGACCGGACCGCCGCAATGGCAAAACTGGCGGGAACTGTGGTTGAGTCCTAAGGGCCATCACCGGCCACGTTACAACCCTCCCCGAAGGAAATACGTTCCGTCATCGATGGGAGGAGTCAGATCCCCCACCTATTTGTGCACCCTCCAGGGTGGCGAGATCCAACCACCATGCCGGAAGCATTTTATCCTCATTTCGAGGTGCTCCGCGGAGGTTGAAATTAAAGAAAAAGCAAATCTTGTTGCTTGACAAGATTTCTTGCAGAGCAGTTTTTTTTAAAATCTAAATTTATATTTCAATAAGAAAAGAATCGCAAATCTATTTTAATGATGAAAGAGTGAAATAAAATATATTTGGCAGAATATTATAAAGCGAATGATAAGAGGATACCATCTGTACTTTTATTTTATTTTGCCCATGCAGTATTAATTCTTTCATTAATGGAGCGGGCAGCATTTTGATTCGCTTCTCGATTCCAGTAAATTTCTTTTGCCCGGACATTATTTACATAGAAGGGATTGTAGACAAATTTCCCTCTCGTAGTTTAAAGAGGAGATGGTGATTCATATGCGATTCTTATATATGATAACTGTTCAAAACTACAAAGTCATTCAAGAAAAAAAAATCAAGTAGTTTTTAAAACAAGACATTTTACTAATGAAAATGTTCTTTATTAGAGATACACAAAATCTATTATTTTAAACATTTCAATTAATTTTACTAATTTCATAATACAAAAGAAATTTTCAATTCACACATTTAAAAAAATTAGAGGTAATGTATCGTTTACACGAATGTTTAATCATAGATTTCCATAGTTAAATTATGATTATTCATATTATTATCTTAACTTTTTTTCGAAAATTAAGCATTATTATTGAACTTCTAACGTAACTTCTTTATCAATAGCATTACTTGGTGCCAGATTGTTTTGCCCTTTTCATACAATGTGAATATATTACAGTAAATATAATAAATTAGTGATTATGTATAATTATCGGTGATCATTCATAATCATCGGTGGTGATTATTCGTAATTAATAAAAAGTTTAGAGGAGATAATTAATAATCACTCGTAATTATGGATAATCACCAAATTAATCAAATTTACTACAACTCAACTTTAATAAAACATCAAATGAAGTGAATTTCTATTCATATTTGATATTCCTTTTAATGCCCTAGTACACTATACAATTTATTATTATAGATATTAATATGAAACGAGAAAAAATATTTTTAAAATATAAAGTTCACATTTTTCATCGGTTAATTAATTAAAAATGTACTGACAGTTCATTCACAGTAAAATTAAAATATGGTTATGAATCATATTAAAAAGGATGATTTTATGTATTTAGAAAATAAATCACTCTACAATTCCAAACAATATATAGCTCCTTTCGTGTGGTTTTTATTAGAAATGCTTTGAATTGAAACAATAAAAGCTATATAAATATAGCATAATTTCCAAGAATCCACTTAGATATATTTGCTTTCCTTAAAGGAGCACTTCTTTATACCACGGCAAAATTTTCAATAAACCTCAACAACATATTTTGAAAAAAAAGAAGAAAATAAAAGTTCTAGCACCGATAGAAGCAGTTTATTTCGAAAAAAAAATTCGACTTGTTCTGAGAGTAATACAGATATTAACGTTGGGAAACAATTTTCCGCTCCACTGGTGGGATACAATGTCTACTCCACTCAAAAACGTGATATATTTCCTTCCGACAGCAGCAGCAGCAACAAAAGGGAGAGAAATATTGATTTCTCTTAACTTTTTGGCATGACCCTTTTCTTAACTGAACTGTTTCGAGTTCTGGCTCAAACAGACGCTGATAAGCGCCTCAGCAGAAACCGTTTCCTTTCTCTCCTGTTATTTCAATGCATCTCGACTGTTCATTCTTTTTAATAAACCTCCGATACTTAGTATCGTATTGCTCGAAGCGATATGCATGGAAAAAAGACACGAATGAAATTTTAAATGTGGCTAGCAATGAAAATTATTAATAGTTAAAAGAAATAAAGATTGCCTTTGTTCAACAACTAATTAGACTAAAATTATCTTCTGAAAAATGTTAAAAAAAATTATACACTGGTGTGCAAACCTTTAGCAACAGGTATGTTTTTTGCCATAACTTCACGAGAAATCATCTGAGAGACATGAAATTCAGAAATGAGATACAGCATTTTGTTCTGAAAGAATGACGAAAGCATAGTTGCGCAGAAATGAATACAATTCATACAGTATGGAATCAAACAAAAAAAGGCTTTATTGAACTCATAGTATCGTTACACATGATTATCTGTCCAAGAGGAAGAACAGCAAGCAGATGTTAATTAGTATGGGATATGCCCTCCCCTTACTGCAATGGTTGCTTCGCACCGTCTCCCCATACTCAGCACCAGATTGTCCAACAGTTCTTGAGGTAAGAGTGCCCATTCCTCAATCAGCATCTGTTTAAGCTGTCGGGTGTTCCCAGGAGGATGTAATCGTACCGCAAGGCGTCTCCCCAAAGCATCCCACACATGTTAAATTTTGTAATGGATAATGAAATTAAATTCTATGTAATATCTGCATTCATTTAAATGTGTCTCCAATGAAACGAGTTAAAAATGGAAATTAATTTTATTTTTATTTACGTGTAGTTTATTTGATCAAAATTTCTATTAATATCTACGATTAAAGTAATTCCAAACGCCAGAAGCAGCATATAATATTAATTAGTAACTTATTTTTCCGATCATATTGCATATTATAATCGTACGAAGTCTAAAGTTTCATGCATATATATTTCATTAATAGGCGTATCTATAAAATTAAAATATTTTCGATTTTTACAAATTTGTGCGCTTGTCTAAGCTTCTTTAAATCCTATTTCTTGATGTCTTTTATATATTCTCTGACTGAATGAATTTTTGGTGATACGGTGAACACTCTCCAATACATTCTAGTAATATCTTGTACTTCCATTAATTAGATAAACTAAATATTGAACACATTTCAGCTTTAAAACGTACAATGAAGCCGTCTGAAGTTCATATGATAGCTTGTTTACATTTGACTGTTGCTATTCGACAATAAATAAATAAGAACGATTCCTGAGTCAGGTACGTTAGTGGTTTTTCATTTAATCCGTTTAAAATCGACCCGATACAAAAATTAAGAATAGTAGAGTGTGAAAAACGTCTGACTATTTTGATATTTGTTCAAATGGAAATTGACAGTTATTTGGAATTGTGGAGGGATAAGGCTCGTTTTTATTTGAATGATCAATCAATAGCATCGAATTAAGGCATCTGAACGACTCCCAGTGATCCATCAAGTGTTACAGCATTGAGAAAAAATAAACATGGAAAATCAATTCATGGTCAAATTCATAATACAGCATTTTTGAAAATATTACTCCTACAGATTCATTTACTTGAAGCGTTACAGACATCAACAAATTCTGTTATATATTTTTACTCCTGACAAGTCGCAAATAGAATTTTTAAACACGACAAAATCTCAACTTTGTACGCGCGAAACTGTTTTTTGTGTGGAATTGATTTTGTTACACCTTCGATGAAGAGTGATCAGTGCAGTTGTGGTAGGATTGGTAAGGCACTTCATTATGCCACGGAATGCATTTTCGCAATCTCTTGGCATAGGAAAAATACATGAACAAGAATGGCTAAAAAGAGTCGTCAGCAACTTCCCCACCATCCCAAAAATTCAAACGATAATTAAATGTATCAGTAAAAACAGAGTTATTTTCTTGCCACTCTAGCTTTCAATATCAAGTGTCATGCACAAAAGAACTAAGGGTTGGAAAAGCACCACAGTTTCTTCATATACATATGCATTCATAATATCTTTCAAACAGAGAATTTCTGTGTTACCATTAACCAAATTAGTTTATTATATTCATATAACTGCATCTTTATCTACTAAGTCATGATAACAAATGAACACAGAATTCGTGTTTTTTATACATAATATATTATTATTCCAGATAATTTTTCTATAATATTTCAAAGTAGAAGATCTTTGTAAACGATTTTATTTATTATTATTATCATTTCTTATATGTTTGTAAATTCCGCACATAGTTATTTTTGTTTTTCTACTGTAAATATTTTGGTATTTAATAAAATTCCCTTGAAATGCCCATCAAACCGTTCAGTGACCAGAATGGTTATGGATACGGGGGGTATGAGAGTGCTTTCTGTTTTGCAATGTTTTCGACAACGTGTATTGATTTGTTTTCGTTTATTAATCTGAGCTACGAATAACTCAACACAAGGATATATATATTATGATTATGTTACACAATTTTGAAAAAGTACGATGCGTTCTCTTTATTTTGAGCAAAGCTTATCAACAACTCATTTTTTCTAATTCAGCTCTTTCCCCTTTTTTATGTTCGAACAGGTAAAATATCCCGCGATCGGATATTTTTGCCATCCACTCCGTCTTAGAATCGAAAATCTGCCTTCCAGGAGAACGTCACCTGGGAAGCTCCATCCCGGACCTGAGTTGTTGCGAAAATTTTCCCTAGGGAGAATTTCTAGAGATCAGAGCATGTAATGGATCGTAATGCGATATTCCCCAACTTGTGAGAATTTAGAAAGGAAAAAAGGGCGAAGCCTATAGCCTCTTGAGAGTGTCTCTTGGTAGAAATTCCGACCGATTTTTTGTTTATTCTTCGCGAGATCTGCAAGTGGTAAGGAAGAGAAGTCCGGAGGGTGTTTTTGCGTAGTTAGATTGCTGGGATAGGAGCATCATACTCTATTTAGAATTGGCCTTTTCATTTTCCGCTTGGGTTAAAGCTTTTATATGAAATTCTTATGAAGTTAAGAGTGCTTTACAGATTACGTTTATTGAATAAGATAGCTGCTATAATACAAAATATGCAAAGTTAAAAAAAAGCAGTAGTGAAATTATTTCTTAATAAGCAAAGAAAATTGTGCAATATAAAAGTAAATAAAAAGCATGTGAAGAAGTTATGTAAGCTGATATGCTGATTATCATTTTACTATAGGGACCAATCAATTATTTTGAAATCGTCTTCAGATGACAGTCAAGATAACGATAACGAATGTTAGGTTATTATTATAAAACAAATCTGAGCACAGCATATGTTCTCAACTGAACAGTAAATAATCTCTGTATTTGACTGAATCATCGATCGTTCTCATGGGAATCTGATAATAAAACAAAAAAGGGTGATTTTCCAGCTCCATTTCTCGAGCAATCTGCGATACCTTTGAGTATGACTTTGACATCATTATAATTGTTATACTCTCAAAAGTACCGTAAATTAAAAATAAAAATAATATTAGACTCATTAACATTCAATGGATTACCAGATTAAGTAAGGTGACCTGTAAATTACAAAATTGAAAGACTGCATGCATTTTTGAGCACCATTATTTGACTTCTTTCGATCAATAATATCATATTACCGTTATATCCTTTCAATCGCCATAAAAACAAAAACAATGTGTTCTGTATGCTCATCAAACTGTCAAGAAAGATAAAAAAATTATAAATAAATAGAATAGAAAATTAGTCTTCACTCATCAGAATTATTTAAAGGATAGAAGAGTTGTAAAAGGATTCTTATATCAAGTCAACAGCAGAACTAAGAAAGCTTGGTCACACTCTGACAAGAGCGTGCATATCAAACTAACAGTGCAACAAAATGCTGTCATGGCTTGCGTAGAGAAGTTTATATCAAATTTGTATAGATTATTAAAAACTTCTTTGGATTAAAAGTACTTAATAGTTAATTTTTGTAATGATTCCAAAACAAGGATTATCAAGCAGTGACTGATAAACATTCCATGCCAAATCTTCATAAAACAGAAGTGATAGCCGAAGCGAATGCAAATCTTTAATTACTTATATTAAGCCATGCCAATGTTGTAATTCTAATATCTTCGAGTAAGTTTTGCCAGCATTAAAAAATCTTGAACTTTTCAACGGAATCAAACCGTCTCTACTTTAGATATGAAAAAGCTTTATACGAAATTTTCCTAATCTGACTTCAATTTAAAAGCTTTTAGCAACGTCGAGTTATCAGCGCAAAATAGTCATATTTAATTTAAGCAATAGCATGACTTTAGCATTTATGACTAAATTTATTTATATTAATTCTGGTTAAAACATAATTTACTTCACCGGTTCTGGAATTATAATTTTAAACAAAACAAGGGCAATTACAGCAGTAAATAGCATTTCAGACGAACTTCAAGAAATGATAATAAAGCAAAGGCAATAATAGCAGCAAATAGCATTTTGGATAGAATTCATGAAAGGATAATAAATCAATAAACTGTTAAAAGGGAATTTACCTTTGATTGATTCGTATAACGGAATAACAGATAAAAAATGTAATCTTCCGGAAGTTGGTCAAGCAATCGTTTTAAATCAACTAAATAATAACGATATGAGTAATGGATTTATGAGTTCAGAATGGTAGATTATTTTAAACAGGAAAACAGATTTAATTAGATATTATTTAATTTATCTTCATTCTGTTTCACTTCTGCTTTCATATAGAAGTGAGCTAGAAAGAAATGTTGGATGCTATAATAAAATAAAATGACACTGTGATCCTCAAATTAAAATAGGTTCAATCAAACCAACAACACTGAGGGCTTATCACACAGAAGCATTTTTCTCGTTACAGTAGGAGAAAGGAACTCTTCCTACGACACGATTTTGGGTATACGAATTAGAGATTGTTATAGCTTGACAGCTTAAAAACAAAAGGGTCAATGTGGTTGTTTTTAATTCCTCCTTAAGTGATTATTCATTATTTTTAGATGAAATTGTACTTCTGGAATTGGTCTGTACTTCTTGATGTTGCATTTAAAATCAGATCTTTCATATGTGAATAATATTTAAAAGGTTTATCTATTTGTATAATTTTAATTAAAATTTTGAATTTATAAAATGTTAATTTTGCAGAAAATATATAGGCAAAAAACTATCAGTAGTTGATTGCTCATAATTAAATTTAAAATAATTATATCAGTGTCTTGGAAGAAATTTTTTAACAAGCTTTTGCTAGTAAATATTATTCTGCAAGTTTTTATTCAAAAGTAAAATCATTTCTTTATCTGAAAGCGGAAATGTGTTGTTATTAAATTGTACTTATGATCATCAATCAACTTATGAAATCAACTTATGATCTTATGTAATTTCATACGATATTACATAATATTCTGTATCGATATTGAAATATGAAAATTGCCTTTCTGTTGTATTCATGCACGATGATTACGATGCTTCCTGAACCAAATGTGCCGCTGGAAAAAGAAGGAATTGAATTGTTTTCATACATAAGCGTAAGAAACTATTTCTTATAAAATGGTAAGAAGTTTCCGCAAAAGATTTTCCCCTAAGGAATATTTTCTGATTATTTAGTATTATAAAAGATGGCAGAATTATTGAAAGGAAGATTTTATTTAATCTTTCCCCGCATGAAAAGAAAAAAAAAGTAACGAAAATTAATTATAAAGGAATAAAGGTTCCCGGAAGGTATCAGGCAGATTGCATTTGCTTTGTTTTCCGACAACCAAATAAACAGATAAATAAGCTGACAGTTTGTTTTGCTTCGATAGAAAAATACACTTCGAATTTTTCATTAGGCCTTTGGTAATAATTATTTGTTGTTTAGCAATTTACATCTGTTTTTTATTTACTTATTGCTCTAACCTATATGTGCACCTCTAATTTAGTGGTTTTTCTGAACTTCAATTATTTTTTTTATTTGATAAAAAGAGAAAATATCTTTATTACAATCTATAATGGTTATAATGGTTACAATCTATAATTTGAGGAATTTGATGTTCATTCAAAAGCATATTAATGGCGGCAAAGAACACATATTGAAAAACAAGGTATGAATATTAATAAAAAATGATAACTCATAATAAAATGTTGATAAAAATAATGATTTTACAACTGTTTCCAATAAGATGTGCGGTTTTGTACCTATAAATCCATTCAAAATTTGATTAGTATGCATTTCATAGTGTTTATAAAGTGTTAATGCGTTCAAAAATAATATGCTTTCCCTTTTATATTAAGATATTAACAATAAAAACGAAGAACAAAAAAGAGTATTTTTATATTTGAAATCAGAGACAGCAATCTAAGTTACATTATAATCACTATTTATATTTGAATTCCAAATACTTTGCGTGGGGGGGGTTAAATGATAAAAGTAATTCATTCCATATAACTTTATTTAAATAAATGATTCTGTTATATAAAATTTGGAATAAAAATATACTCGTAATGAAATCTAATTTACAATAATGTTTGTGGTCTATAAGAAGAATCGTTTGAAATATACGCTGCATATTGGATTGCTACGTTTCTATTTAATATCGCTTCTCAGTAATCAAAATATAGATAAGTTTACATTAATATGCCAATGTGTAAAATAGATTAACTTTTTTTAAAATGCAGTTACAAATAAAAAGTCTAAGTAACAAGAAAATTCAAAATATGCTGCAGATTTTAGCAGCTGAAAATCCATACCAAACAAAGCATTTTTCATCATAGATTATGAAATCAGAATCAAAGAATCAAAGCCTGCAGGTGCTTTATTTATTTAGGAATGATCACTATGAACAATAAAAAGTCACTCCGGCGTCCTGGCATAGGGGTAGCGCGTCTTCTCAGTGATCTGGGCGTCCCGGTTTGGGCATGGTTGTTCTTCCGTTGTTCTATATATGAGATGCGTGAATGTGCCCTCCTGTAAAACGGGGTTGTGCAAGCGAATGAGTGATGCGTGAGTAGCAAAATCGTACTCTTGACCCTAATTGGAGCTACTATAAAAACAAGAGACGCTCCCCCTCCTGCTTAAATCGCTGTCTTCGTAACAGCGGGCTTGTCCGTGGCAAGTGCCATAAGAAACAACAAATAACAACAATAAAAACTCACTTTTGATTATTTTCTGATTGAAAATAACCAGGACCAGAATACAATGTTACAAGTACATTTGGAAGAAATTAAAAAAAAAAAAAAAACTCTTACACTAATTGCGAAAATAAAAGATTATATATTTCAAATTTTCTATTTATGACTCAAAATGTGATCTATCTTTTTTAATTAGCTTATGTGTTTATTTCATATATTATAGTTTGTTTCCAATACTCACAAAATCAGACATTTAATATATATTTTAGGCATGTAAAGCACTGATACTCAAGAGAAAAAGGTTGTCTCTCCGGTACTCAAACATTTCAAAACTGTTTTTATCCTAGAATATTTTCCCAGCCAACAGATTGATAAAATAAATACAATTCTTCATATAATTAATATCTTATTATTTGTAGCCCAGTTTCAGCTTCATTTCTTTTTCTCGCTGCTGCATTTCAGAATTTAAACCCTGATGAAAGAAAGGTTGAAAAGAATTAACAGACGAGATATATTGTAATAGAAGATGTCGTAATGGAAGTTCTTATCAACGTCATTTCAAGATAGTATATTCAAACATTTCAATGGTAAAAAAAAGTCATTCCAAAAAGTAAAAAAGAAAAGTTTTCTTTTTGTTGTTGTTGTTGTTAGTTTTATCCGATTAAAATATACGAGATATTCAGTTTTTCTAACTGTGGCCCTATAGCTAATTTTTAAATATCCGGGAATAGGCATATAGCTATAATTGGAAAAAGGCTTTAAATGATGGGGTTGATTATACTTTTTATTGATTGAGCCACAGAATATATTTTTCCTAAAGTCACAAAATATACCTTCTTTTATAACGTACCCTAGTACTAACAATTATAATTAGTAAAATATTCTTAAACTAATATTTTAAACACAAAAAATCATTCTTCTGCAACTAAAACTCACCGACTTATAAAAAGATGAAGATCATTATTTTAAATAAATTTTACCGACAATATTGAGGGCTCAAAAGAGATTTTAAGATACCGTTTGCACATTAAAATGATTCCCCGTTGTGTTATTTTTTCAGTTATCCCTTAGTTCAAATTTGTATATTGTCTCCATTTAGGTTTAACAGCTACGACTGAATCAGTTTTAATTATAAAACGATTAGATATTTTTCCATACATTTTAGAATGTCGAAACATTTTTACTAAGACTGTTTTACTGATAGGATCGCGAGACCTTATATAAAGTTAGATTTCATTTGTTTTTCAATTCGTTCTGTTTGAGAAATATATTTATCAACTTTAACAACATAAAATATAATTCAGTTCGTTCTGATTCAGAAATATATTTATCAACTTTAATACCATAAAATATAATTCAGTTAGTTCTGTCTGAGAAATATATTTATCAACTTTAATATTATAAAATATAATTCAGTTACTTTTTTAAGAGTTATATTTATCAACTATAATATAAAATATAATTCAGTTACTTTTTTTAACAATTATATTTATCAACTTTCATATAAAATATAATTCAGTTAGTTATGTTTTGGAAATATATTTATCAACATAAAATATATTTCTAACAATCATTTAAACCATTTTTCTAGTTCGAACTCTTTATTTATCTCTAATGTTTTAAATATTAGTTATTGCTCATCATAAATTGGACACCCTGCAGATCATATTTTAAGAAAAAGAAAGTAAAGTGGTAATTTTTTTTCAATGTTAAATATGTATTACTCATAGAGAAAATTGGGTTTGTTTGTTTTTTCAGAGATATACTAACACTGATACAACGCCTTTATTCTTGAAATTTTATTATAGAGATAACTTAAAATTACTGTCATAGAAGAACTGCTGTAAAAAAGCAAATGAAATATAAATGTTAATCTTAGAAAATCACGTTTGTTTCTGATTACATTTGCTTTTGAAGTCGCAATTTTATGTATATATTGCAACCTACTGATATACTCTTTTCAGTGAATTTTGTTAATGTTCGTAACTGCTTTAGACAGCCATTGATTGTTTTATTTTAAATGTTTCATATATATATGTTACGATATTTCTCAAATACTCTTTATTTTATGATTATTCTTTATTTATTATGCAAATATTTATTTTAACTTTAAATAAATATCTTTTTGTTTAGGATTTTTTAATAATTATATCATTTCCTATTGTTATTGATTGCCTTTGAATGTAATATAAATTATAATAATTATTTATACATTTTTTCTGATATTCAAACTTTTTTAAAAGGATACGGGCTTGCGCAACATCACAATAATAAAATACTCAGTTAATCGTCTTTTTACAGGCGTAGAATATAAAAAAAAACATTATGTTTCCTGATCACTACGATCCCTTCATTTTCTTTGCGAATCCCTGTTATTGATAACAATGATTCTCAAAGAACCCTAACATCACACCTGCTTCTTAAATTACTTATCAGTGAAATTTATTTTTCAATATTTCGTAAGCAATATAATTAATCAGTGACAAAAAAATCTTTTGACATAAATTCCCTTTCTAACAAATTGAATTATATTCTAATCAGAATGCTATTTTATATTCAAAGTTGCCTTTCTAATAAATTGAATTATATTCTAATCAGAATGTTATTTTATATTCCAAGTTGCTTTTCTAATAAATTGAATTATATTATAATCATAACTTTATTTTATATTTAAAATAATACTTTATCAATCAGCTGATATTTTAAAATTGTAGAAAAAATATGCTCATTTTATTTTTTCCTTCCTTTTAAAAGTTTATTCTGAGAAAGTCCAAATTTATTACTGGATATTATGCATCATACATATTATTCTTTTGAATTCATTTTAATTAATTCAAAATGCAATATTTTTCTTTTTCTTAATGTATAATGATTTTCGATACTTTTAAAACTTTATTAAGCTATCATGAATAAATTAATAATTTTCAGAAGTACGAGATATCATCTATGCGATCATTACTGGATAAATTGCTTGCTATAGAGAATATGATTCTCAATAATTTTATTCCAATACATAAAATATTTCAGAAATTCAATAAAATATGAAAATCCATAATTCATAAAAGAATAGAGATGGTAAGAGGTTATTTGCTTTGAAAAATTGGAAATGAAATTAGATCTGGTGGCTATAAAAATGAATTTTTTTGCTGCATGGTTTAAATTTGATCGCCCCAATTGTTCAACACTTATCGGAGAATTATTTTACGTATGAACGAATGAAGTACCCGATTACAAATCTTCAATGAGTCCTTAGTGGTAGAAATGCAGTTATAAGATAAGTCCCCTCCCCTCAATTTTTAAAAAATAAGTACTGTTCATGTTTTTTTTTTTTTTTTTTAGCAATGACACAAAATAATAATATAAAAATTCGCTGGCTACACTGAAGGTTAGATTTGGATTCTTTAAAAGTCTGAAAAATTAACTTTTACATATCTTTAAAATTGCTAAGAAAAGTGTGTTTCTTTGCGTTAATATAGAATTTAATGTTCTAATTTCAAGAGTTGCACAAATCTAGTTCTTTCAAATAGTTTTTACAGCATGTATAGTTTTTGATTTCTATTATATTTAGATCTCTTAAACTCATGCCATGAGAAGTCATCACCATTTCGAACTGGCCATTGATAGGAAAAATACCAGAACTTTAATAAATATACTTAAATGACCATTTATTCGCTATGCAAACATAAAAAAAAAAATTAAAAACGAGTTAAAATTGAAAAAATATTTTCAATATTTAACCTTTCGCCCTCAGAAAAATAATTCGATATATAATTATTTACTTAATATAATAACTTCTTTATTACTACAAAAAATAAATATATATAATAGTTTTAAGTTGGATTTTCCCGAAAAATTAATCTACATTTTCTTATAACTCAATAGATATTTTTAACAATAAAAATTTAAAAAAAATAAATAAAAAAGACCATCTTAAAATGCTTTCTCACCTTAAATAGTGCCTGAGAGGAGATATCCGAATGCAAAAAGTTAAGAATGCATCATCATCATAAAGTTAAAATAATTACTTACAATTTGTATGAAAAATACTTAAATTTTTTGAATCATTTAATAGCATTGACCAATCTAATTTGTTATATTTTTTTATGTTCTATTAAATTTACTTTCATTCGAAAGTGATAGAATAAGTTCCGATTTCTCCTCCATCGGCAATATAAGGAAGAAAAAAGTATACCAAAGAATCGCAAACTGCTACAAGATCAACTGCTGGAAACCTTCGGGCAACTATCCCTCATTAAGTTAACATCGATCTATCTAAAGATGAGTCTACTTTGATATCCATCGCTTTGTTGCCAGTAAGAATTAGCAAGGGTTAGCAAAAAATAGGGTATGCATTTTGTAATTCAATGTTTTTAAAAGTAAATTTTATTTCAGAAAAAAATAAAATTCTTATGAAAATTCAGTAAATGTGCATACAAATATATCTAAAATATCAGCCATTTAACTGCAATTACAAAATTATAGACAGTTTCATTCCAAATAAATTTATATTGAGTAGTAGAAAAAAAGGTGAAAATTAAGATACCTTGAATATTTCGAAATTTGATAAAATATGCATTCTTTAATTCTTTTTAAATAATATATAAAAAATTCATAAATATATAAAA
>JAPMOR010070157.1:0-29427 GCA_026543865.1 Argiope aurantia
CATGTTATTCAAGTAGTTTGTACTTTTGTAATAAGATCGAAAATATATGATGTATAAAAGAAACAAAATAAATAAATAAAACACTATGCAAGACCTCTTTTAATTTAATACCGTTCTTTGAAGAGGACTGTTAAATTAACAGAAGTTGAGAAAACTTGCACTTGCGCCGCGAAATTCTAAGGAAACCTGCATTTTTTTTTTTTTTTTTTGTAGTAAGATAGGATAAAAATGTGTTGATGTTAAAGAAGCCATATGCTGTTTCAAGAATTATATTTCAAAGAAAAGATTTATTGTTACTGTTTTATGGGCCCTATCTTATTCAAAAATGCTTCTTTCAATCCTTCTGGTGAAAGTCACTCAAGGTTGGTTTTATCCTTTCATCACTTTCTCAGCTACCATCTGAAAGTATTCTTTCTTGTTTGTTTATCTTCGGAGCTGTATGAAAACCCGTCTTTTTTTTATAGATATATTGGGAGACGTTATTTTAGACTGTCTCAAAACTTTCTTCTTAGAACCCTAGCGTTTCTTAGTATAATTAGGGATTTTCATTCATGGTGAAAAAATGTTTTTCTTCCATCCATCCATCTGGAGGGCGAGGCTCTGTTCAAAAAGCACTTTATCTTTCTTTTTGTAATAATTTTTTTTCCGTTGCAAAAAAGCTATTTTTGTTGAACAAATATTCGTCCGCTTCAATGGGAATTTCAGAAATTTAATATAAATATAAATAATATAAATAAAATATTAGGCATATTTTATGATATCCACTTTAATTTTCTAATTTGTATATTTTCGTTCTCAAAAAAGTAATATGAAAAATGACACCATGTACTATTTTAGCATTTTGTGCTATGAAAGCAATGCCGAATTTTTGATACCGTCGAAAACTTTGAAATTTTATTGTTGTCGAAAGAATCGTTTATATTTTTTGCTTATTCATGTATGTAGATGTTTTGATATGTAATTGAGGTTAATAAACCTGAAAACGTATCATTCATAGAAATGAACTTCTGTAATTGACTTTAAAGAGGAAAAAAGAAATGCCATTATTTTTCTTGTGAATGTTATCATATGATAGCACTATTTTATGTTAAAAAAATCTTGGATTAGATTAGAATATTGAATTTTTATAATATTTAATTCTTGCGAGTGATCAACCATCTAATATTCTGAATGCATTTTAATGTCTGAGAAACATAGTTTTGAATATAATGTTGAGTTTTTAGAAAATATTCGCTTTGATTGACTGGGTACTTTTTGTTATTTAAAAAAATATCAAATATCTAACAGTTTGAGAACTTTAATATGCTGAATAATAGCGTCAGTCGTTTAATTCTTTTATGCTTCTTATTTATCTGTTAATCCTTGAGGAAAAGTTTGATTTTTCAATATTACCGTTTAAAAATTAGAATAAGAAGATAAATCTTAAATTTTTTTCTTTCTAAAAAATCGATTTTATCAAGTAGTATTAATATTTTTCATCAGTAATACTTATAAATTCGGCATTTTTTTTAACTGCAAAATTAAAAAAAAATCCACTTAAAACTTAAAAAATTAGGCCACACCTAATAAATTTATAAATTTTAATCAATTTAAATGCCATTACCACTCAACAGCTGTTTAAAAACCTCATTTGTTTCATCCCTGTTATGGGGCCGCTGTGGCCTGGTGGTAAGGTCTCGGATTCGCAAACCGGAGGGTTTCAGGTTCGAGACCCGATTCCACCGAAGAACCGTCGTGTAAGGGGGTCTGTTGCACGTTAAATCCGTCCTCCCGCTGGTGTGGTGTGGAGAGGGGGGTGCCAGCTCAGGTGTCGTCCTCGTCATCTGACCGCGGTTCAAAATTACGAGGTCCGTCCCAAAATAGCCCTAGTGTTTCTTTAAACGGGACGTTAATATAACTAAACTTCATCCCTGTTATATCAAAACATTTTACCGATGCAAAACACTTAAATAGGTGAGCTACATCTGCCGTAAAATTGTTGTATGTTATCTCAAAATATCATATGTTACTAATGATTCCAGCTGTTATATCAAGATTCGTTAAATTTTATTATGTGCGGTTTTTGACAGACGAAAATTTTTAGTAGACAACATCAACAATGTTGGCAGATTAATTTTAAAAATAATTTATATAAAAAGTTGTGTTTCGTTCTAGATGCCATCCGTTTAAGTCAGCTTATGTATTGAAATTTAGAGAAAAACATTGCAAGAGATGATGAATATCTTTAAACCGCATTTTAAACCAGACACTAAGTAGGTGGTGAAAATAATGTCAATTTCCGCCTGGAAATACTCAGTTACTCTGAGGTTTCTACCAACAAGTAATCAATCAGTTGTGATTGATTACTTCAGTGCAATTAACGCCCTCGTGATTGCTGTCAAACTTCAGTTTTTATATCAATCCCAGCTCATTTTTTCAAGAATAGAATTTTTTTTTTAAACTTATGACTTTATTGAAACAGAAATGGCAGCACCTTGAGCTCTTGAGAAAAAATAATTGCAAATGGAATAATTTAATCTATTTCTGTTATTATAGAAATGCTGTAAATTAGATGCTCGATCAATTTCGAATTTTTTAATGCATTGAGTATACGAATTGATTCGATATCTCAATAAAAAATAAAAGATATAAAAGGAAGAAAATTAGTATTAATCATTTATACAAGAAGCTGTTATCAAAGTTCATCTCTTTGTGCTAATGAAGAGATCCAACCTTCGCATGATGTACCTTTAATATAAAAAATGAGTTATTTTGCTTCCGTAAGAAAATATTTTGATTTGAATTCTGTTGTAGTAGGATGTAAAGAAAGAAAAGCTATTATAATGGCGTAGTTTTATTATATTTATCGCGACCTAAATCTGACTACAATTTTTTTTTTCATTTTCAAGTAGATTAAAATAGTGTTTATTAAATTCACCCGATTCAACACAACTGACGTCACCTTATTTGGTCTTGAATACTTGATGAAAACAAACATTGGGGCGTAAAATTTCTTTTCCATGTCTAAGACGATTCAATTTAATATCATAAGAAGATGGTAAAAACAAGTTATAAGATTCGTTACTTTTTAATTCGATAACAGTACTATTGTATTTTTCTGCTTTTATGCCTTTAACTCTAAAGTTTCCCTTTAACATTTTTTCGGACTGTTTTAAACTTTCTTGTTTCTCATTTCCTGCTTATAGGTATTTCAAATAATGAATCGCTAGAGACATATACTCTCGCATTCATCTCACATTCCAAGTTCTAAGAATGTGTAGCATTTTTTTTAATGCCAGTGACTCCTTTAATGTTTATTAATCAAATATGCGCAATAGATGGGTTCTGCTTTCAAATTGCGTCTTGTTCATAGATATCGTTTAATCATTCGTAACTACTCATTCATATCATTTATCTTTGATAAATAAATAGTGAAATAAATAAATAATTTTAACACTGTCCATTAAAAACTTCCCAGAAAAATTAATAAAATCTATTATCCTAATAAATGTTTTTCTTTATTGTTAGATAATGCTTTATAGAATTATTTTTAATTTTCTTGGTATGCATTCCCTTGAACTTACAGTTTTTCCTTTGTTTAAAAAAGAGCAGACAATACAAATAAGTAATAGAAGCTCTGTTTAAATTATTTAAAGTAATATTATCATTAATTATTATATTAATATGTATATAATAAAATGCTAATTAATGTTTTAATTATGTTGGTCTCTACCGTTACCGTTAAACATTAGCATATAATTTTTGGTTTACATTTTTTAGAGTAATATGCAGATTTAACAACTTATGTTGCAATGTGGATGGGATAGCTTAACTCTATCCCACCTTTCACATAAAAAGGAAATATAATCTTAAAACTGATCCAGTTGGAATAAAAATATGCTAATGTTTACAAATTATTTGCAAAGGAATGATGTGGATATTAGTATTGAGATCTTTATTGAAAAAAATTTCCAGCAAAAAATTCAAATTTTGACTGCATTTTTGTATCTGTGCTTTATCTTTGGAATTCCTGTTATTGCAGTAATCATTTGAAGTTTTAAACCTTGATCAAGCATAGTACTTTTAGTGGATGATTAAAAATTGTTTCCAGGTGCAAAAAGGAATATGTAATTCTGCTGATAATAGTTGTCTCTCCCCCCTCCCCCCCAAACAATAGACCATCTAAAGCCATTGTAAATAACTATTGCTTTACCCAAGCATTAATTTTTAAAGAATTATCCTTTATTATATTCACCTTTTTATGTAATTATATATCTTGTTTTTTTTAAGTAAATCCCAGGGTTTCTGCTTTATACTCTTTAATAAATTTTCAAACCCCTTTTAATCAATTCAAATATTATTTTTTCAAGATATCATCAATTATAAAATTCCGAAAAATAACATAACTGCTTTTTTTTTTAGCATTTACGTGCGGCTTTTTTTTTAGCATTTACGTGCGGCTTTTTTTTTCTTTTCCATTACAACTTTTGCAAAGAAATTTTTAATAAGTACTACAAGAAAACTAATATTTTCAATAACACGTTCGAAATAAGCAGTATGAATTTTTTTAAGCTGTATAGGTTGTGATGTAAATCATTCTTGTAATCAAATTATAAGATTTAATATAAAACGTTTTGCTATTGGGGATAAAGGCGGAAGGTCTATTTTTTCGAAGTCTCTTTTGTGTTCTTTTTTATCTAAGACATTATAGTTTAAGCTATAGCAATGCGAGTGAAGATAAGTAACATCGGATAATTTTAAACCAACAAATTTAATATGAACTTTGTATAATTCTATAGACATTTAAAGAGATCAGATCTGTCGAATATTCTAAATTCTACAGATATTTTCTTATGACCAAAAATTAACAGTTTATACACTATAGTAGCTTCTTGAAGCTTTAAGCATCATACATAAACGAAAAAGGACAAATGAAAGCTTTATTTTGCTGCAGATTTTAATCAGCTGTAAATGTTTCAGTTGTGGCTAAACAGATCCGCTGACCATAAGCATCTTAAGTTTTCCCCATGAGTTTAAATATAGCAATCATTCTTCAATATCTTCTTTGACCAGTTTCCGCAATATGATACTTTACATTTCTTTCAACAAACATGGTTGCCTGTCAGATGACAAGTATAAAGTATCACAACAGAATTCTAGTAAGGATGTATGTAAAAAAAAGTTAGGGCATTAACACATACAGTTCATTAGGAATGAATGAAGACATTATGCAAACACTGTTAATCCTTTTACTTTTTTTTATTTCACCCAGAAATTAGAGATAATTGAGCAAAATACTCGTTAAAACATTTTATATGGTCAAATCTTCATGAGTTTTCAACTGTGCGCACTCAAGGATGTAAGGAGTAAAGTTTCTTAGGATTTGTTTTACATTTGTGAAATAAGTAGGAGATTTCAAAAGTGAAAGTACTATTATTCCAGGAAGTACTTTATTCCAGAGACTACTTAAAGTACTTTCATGATTTGTACAATTTCTGTACTTTTTTATTATATATGTATTAGTCCTTATTTTTTGCTTCTATATAGGTGTGTGTATTTGGTTTTATTTACTCCTATTTTATACTCGAAGATATTCTATTGTTTTTCAAAATTTCAAATCTTGCATTCGCATTACTTTTCACAAATTATTAAGTTAAATTTTTTTTTTTTTAATTTTGGATAAAAAACACTAAGAATAATTTAACATATTTTGGGTATTCGCACATTCTTATGAATCGAATTTCATAAATATAGAGCATCAATTTTTTCCCACTTCAGTTTTAGTAAATACCCGTCGCCTAGGGTTTTGTGTACGTGTGTGTAAATTTTTAACAGAAATTAAGTAGGTGAAACGGAATCAATTTTAAGTTCAATAAGTTGTTTACTTTTTGTTTAAGAATACCGTTTCTAAATTTAAGATCGCTAATTTCAAATAATATGTAATACAATTTATATCCTGCAATTATATATTTAATTTGGCTATAGTTCACTTAAATAATCTCTGTAACGGAAATTTTTAAGTTGGAGATGTTATGCTGTTTTCCTTAAAATCGTAATCCGTAATTGCCCATTGATTTAAAGACCTTTTCAGAAATATGGCCGAAGTGGATTTTTTTGACAGCACATAAATATCATTAAATTTATATGCTGTCAATAAAATGAAATATTAAAAATTATTTTTTCTAAAGGGCGTTGGATGCTGTGTGAAAGAATAACATAAGAACTATAGCTTGAATATACTTATTTTTTAAAATATATTAATCTTTCATACGATGCATACACATTTAAAAATGAGAGTTGCGAGGAAATAGAAATTCATGGTAGCTTATGTGTTGGTTAACCCTTGCTTATTTTACTAGAAGTCAGATTTGATGCTGCTAAATAAATCATTGCTGTCAGTAATAATTCATAAGCAGATTTTTTTTTCACTTCCTTCATTCGATATCATGTGTACACTATCCCTTGCATCATTAAAAAGAAGTGTCATTCAAAGAGTACAGATATTACTTTTTTGATCCATTAAGAAATCTTATGTTGCATGAATAATTATCTTAATACCATGAATGTCTATTCTTTGTTTGTGGACATCAGTGATTCCATATTTAGTTTAGGTAGGTTAATGTTTCGTTCTGAAATTGCACAGGATATATTTGGGGACCTCGTTATCTTGCTGAGATAACGGGAATATATATTGAAGATAATAATAGGTTAATTATATAGCTTGAAGATAAGATTACGTGAATGTAATTTGAATATTACATGAACCACGTATTTTGAAGATGAAAACAAAGACTTATATCTTATAAATGATATTAAAGAAACCTCGTATCATAAAGACAACATCATAGAAATATATCTCGGAAGATGTTATCTGATGAGCCACATATCTTGGAGATGCTATCAAATGGTAGTAAGGTACTTGGGCCTTTCATCAGCTGAAGGATGTTTAAGAATCAAAAGGAATCGTGGAAAGAGTCACTTTATAATGATAGATTATTAGAAAAGTTAATGTGCATTTGACAGTTAATCCCATTTCAGTTTGAAAATTCTGTAAAAAAAAGCGGTTTCACTTTTCAATTTTACTTAATTTTACTATATGTCAGCTCTACTATAGCCCCTTCCCGTTTCTTTCTCCTTTTATAATTAATCTTTTGTGAAATTAATAAAGGTGCAAATATAAAATAAACACAATACTTTATTTTTCGATTTAAACTCGATTTTTAGTTTGTTTGACGCAAGAGCCATCATGTTGACCATACTGCGGCAATTTATATATTAAAATTGTATCAAATTAAGCAATTGAAATAAAGAAAAAATGCTGAAATTTTAGTATATACTTATTAGTGAAATAAGAGTAAAAACCAAATTGTTCTTAATAATATTTTATTTCTATTATTATATAACAAAAGTTAACTGTTTTTCAAATTAAATATTCATGGCCAGAATTTCATAACGAAGTTTTGTATGTTGAATATTTTGATTACATATCCGCCTACTAAGCTGTGTAAAATTTCCCCCCTCTCCCTCTATGTCCATATATCATAATTTATAACTTTAAAATTGCCTTTAGAGATTTCTGAACAAGAAAAATAATAATATAAATCTATGTTATTAAGAAATGTTTTAAATAACGGCTCTAATTTCTTTTTTCGTCCCCCTAAAAAAATCGTGTCTTTATTTTCATGTGAGATTTATCTTCACAATAGCTGATATGCGTAATGAAAATAAGAAATGAAAACATTTATTATAGGTAAAATTTTAATTTGATATAGCTTAAGACAGCTTCTAGAAGTTACGTTTATTTGCTGAAAGCAAAGGTTTTTTGCGAAGTATGGTCATTAATCTAAGATGCTGTAATTTGAAATACTATTAATTGATTAAATTTTAATATTTTGTGTAATAAACTTTAGATTTGGTACTAAAATGCATTTTTTTAAAAATATAAACCTCCCCTAATCCGGTAATTGTTTGGTCTTATGACTGTCGGATTATTATATTTTGATCCTTCTTATGCTGTGAAATATTTTATTCTCCAAACAATAATTACACGGTTTGAATTCTTTCGGATGAATTTTATACCTTAATAACACTTTAAATATTTAAAAAATTATTAATAAATGTAATGAAGGTAACAAAGAAAACTGTTAGTCTGGTCGTACTTTATTAATAAAATGCAAAGCTTTAATTGACAAAAAAATTCTCTATTTATATCGCCAGGAAATGCTAAATTCAATTCTGCTCTTTGTAAATAATAAAATAAATAGAAGTGAATGATTCCGGAACTAATTGAGATGTCATATCTCTTTGAAGGATATATTGTTGTTATTTTTTTTATCCTTCTTAGCGCCAAGTTAAAGGAAACACCTTCTTAATAATTTTGATTAGCATTGCTGTTTTTCTTTCTTCTTTTTTTTTCAAAACTGTATGCTTGTCAGATTGAATTGGAAGTGGTTGAAATCAAGGTTGTATTTGAAACTCTTTGAAAATGAATAAACGTGCAAAAAATTATGAACTCAGGTGGCTGTCAGAAGTCCAGTTTCTTTTCTTTGGTGGTTTGCTGTTCAGAAAGAACGATCAAAAATGTAACTTCAGACGTTAAAAGTTTTTGGTAGGGAAAAACCATTACTGTATGTAGAAAAACAAGCACCATTTCATTCGTTGCGATTCAATGAAAAATCTTCGGTTTGTTTCTGAATGGAAGACTTACACTGTGAAGATTGTTTTTTGAACATGGTATGTCTTACAATTTTCTTTTTTAAATTCATTTTCTTTAAAGTATACAAATTTAATCCAATAATTAATCTAATGTATCCCCACTAAAAAAATTTATCTTATGAATATTTACTTGAGATAGAGGATCAATGTATAAAAGTATAGATGGTGCTGCTAAATCAGTGCAAGTTAAATAGTCAATGCTGATGGGAGTGTTTTATAAATTTTTAAATGTTTTTATTTTTTATTTTAAAGCGATTGTTACATAAATTATGTTTAAGGTGAACACTTCCTGAAAAATGTTCATAAACAATGTTGTCATTGCATATGTATATGTATTTTATTATTGTTGTAAATATGTCATAGATTGCATATCACAGATTTGAATCGAACCACCAGTAATTGTAGTCCTTTGTTTCGGAGTAAACTAAACAGTGTCTCGTATTATGAATAAGACACTAGTCTTATTCCAGAAGATTGCATTTACTCTGCATAGAGTGGAAAAGAAATCTGGTTGTAAGTTTATGGCTTCTGTACCCTGAGCTAAAATCGAATCATGATCACGACAGGCGCTTTAACCAACTAAACCATGACGCCAATGTAAGCGCGCCATTTCGTATAATAACATGTCGAAATAAAATATGCTCGCAAATAGGATATGTTGATATTAATGAGGAATTGTTACTTGGAAAGTCTAAATTTTAATCTCCCAGAATTATGTATTAAAGTAGAAGAACATTTTACAAGGTAACTATGGTGGGTGCGAATAAAATGTATCTCATTTGATAAAATGGAAAGAAAAATTTTCGGTGATGTAATCTATATAAGGCAAAAAACTTTATCAAGTTAAGGAAATAAATTTCACAGTTACGGATTTCGGACTAAGTGGCTGTCTAGAATCCTTGAACTGAGAGGGGGCTGCACATACAGGATTAAAAAATGTTATTACTCTAATTGCTTTAAATACGAATTCTGTAAATTAAAGAAGCAGGTTCATATTAGTTTCATTAGGTTCACTTTTTTATAACAGTATTTATAAACACCATGTGTCTCCTTAATTATTATTGTGCATAAGCATGGCTTCCGCGCAGTCATAAATTATAATAAATAAATAAATAAAAACATATTCATAAAGTTAATCAAATAAAAAAATTAACTTAGTAAGTAAGTTAAGTCATTAGCATGTTAATAAGTCAAAAATGTATTAAAATGTGAAAAAATATATTGAATAGTTTATTAAAAGAGGAGCCTCTTGATGTGGATTGCTTAGAGCCAAAAAATGTCACAGAAACTTCGGTAAAAATATATTGACTACCCAGGTCCTCAGTTTTGGAGCTTTGCTGCATGTTTAATTTTCTAAAAAGAATTCTGTTTTTTGAAGAATCATTTAAAAGCTTAAACATTCTAAATTGCTGAAAAATGTCCTCTAAATGTGTTTTGTTAACTTTTTTTTTGACAAAATATACTTAAATGTGAACGGATGTATTAATTTTTTTCCCCGTATGTAAACCTGTTGCAATAACCGGAAAACTTGCGAAAGTGTTTTTTCCTAAATAACTGCTTGAGGCCGGGAATAAATTTTTCAAATTGCAGACGAAAGTTCAAATATAATCAAGGATATCTTTGATTTGAAGCATTTCATTAAAACTAGTTGCATAACTCTTACTATTTCTTTTTATTTATATTTAATCAATGCTTAATTTTCGTATTTATTTCCTAAATTTTCGAATCGTTACGAAATTTGTCAGGCTGTTCACAGGAACAGAAGCAGCGAGAAAAAAAAAAGTGTTAAAAACTTCATCCTATATAATTTTCGGAGGAGGATACGCATCAAATATTGTTTTAAAAATGGAATTCCGTAAGCAAAGACATAAATAAAAACGTGGTTCAAAAGCAAAACACTTAGTTAAATTATATTTAGGAAGAGTAATTTTCTTCCATTATTTGACTTCGAATCGGCGATTAACTGGTCTTCACTTCGAGGAAAGTGTCGGGACAAAATAATTAGACCATTTTGGTGATGCATCTTTATCTTTTGTTTATATTTGAGATGCCATAATAACAGTAGCTAACTGATAATACTCCACTTGAAAGCTCTTTTTTCGCTTGTTTAGCTCTTTTTTTCCATTTCGAAAGTGACAAAAGAAAGGGGGAGATAGAAACAGTGAGAGGGAAAACTTGACAGATGAAATGACACTTTTTTTTCCCCCTTTCTAAATCTTTTCTGAAATATGAGTAACTTTTTTTTTCTTCTTAATATCAACTGAGGCGATTTCTCTGAGCTCCGAGTGCCCAAATGTTTTGTTTCGCCTGTAAAGAAAAATCAGGGTCAGATTTTCAAATGCCTTAGGCTCTTGTTACTTTTAAGGGTTCCAAGACCTCGAATGTATTTTCTGATTAATTTAGATTTATCATTTTATTTAAGCTAAAAGATCTTAGTCTAGAATTTATTTAAAGTAATTCAGGTATCATTTAAATTTTCGAACCTTATTCCCACTAATAGCATTCCTTATTAATTACCTTTTGCAAGTTTTATTTTATGCTCTTGCTTTATAATTCAAAAGAAAATCTTCAATCCTATAATTAAATAACATTTATATTGTGGCAAAAAAATTATAATTTTTTTTTGTTTTATCAAAAATTACTTTTGATTTTTTATACATACATAACGAGACACTCAAGTCTACTCTCTTGAAAATGACTCGCAATTAAATGTTTTGTTATTTCTGTTCATCAAACTTAACTGTTTAAAACTGCTTTAATAGCGATTAAATTAAAATCAATAAAATATCAATTAAATATTGTAAACAGGTCCGGAAGCTTCCTCTGCCTGAGGGCCCCTAGAGAGCTTCATCCGACTGTGGAAATAACTAAGAAATTAAAAATTTTAAATGTAGCTATCGACTTTGCTTGTTAAAAAAAGAGTATAATAATATTTTTTTGTTTATAAATAATAATATTTCTATCAGATGATAATTTCTCAACATAACATATATTCATCGCACTCACTTGAACTTAAGTTATAATTAAAAAAAATCTTTTTTGTATATTATAAGAATCATATAAATGATGCTAAATAAAATATTTGAAAATGTTAATAATTTTTTAAAATATTCGAACCATGAAACTTTTGAAGATCATTTCTAATATGATGATGAAAGCATAATAATAATTATACATAATATATTACAAATCTGAGTTTTAACTTGAAGATAAATCCAAATGATAATGCTGATCATAAATGTCAATGCGCATCTGATTATCTATATTCGTTTTTCTTTAGGCCTTATCAGTTGGGGGAAAAAAAAAAAAAAAAAAAACCTAACAATTTATGCGACCGCAAAAAAAAGAGGGGGGGGGGTTGAATTTTCCTAATTTTTATTTTAATTAATAATATTACAATATTTATACATTTTTATATCAAGAGTAATGTCTAGTTTTATAAAAGCAATTAAAATTAAAGATAAATTTACGTATCTCCAGTATAGTTGGATCCATATCATATCATCGACCATATAACAGTGAAACATTCACACTATGAAACAAACGATTTTTTTTGTGCAATTTCATAAAATACTAATTCAATTCTAAAACCGAATCGTTGCAAGTCGATTCTTTCATTAATTAAATCGATATGCATGAGAATGGGATCATCGGCACATGATCAATCAATTGGGTAATACAGAACTTGTTTGTCACCCCCATTAAAATTTTGATTTCCAAGACTATTTTTAAAAAAAATCTGCTTCTCACGAATTGACTGTTGGTGGACAGCAAACTTTTATTTAAATGTAGCATAAGATATGAAGTACTAAAAATTAATTTAGATGAATGTGATTGTTTAAGATTTTGGGACACGAGAAACTTAGTCTTATCTGTATAAATAATAAAACTTTGCCTTTACGTCTTTGTAATCCGATAAGGAATATGTTTGCATAATATCTGTATTAAGAGGGGAAAAATAAATTAATTAATGCAAAGTGATGTGGTGTTTAATATTGGTGGTAAGTAAAAGATAAAAAAAAATATGCAATTCAGAAACACAATAAAAATTTTATATAAATAAATATGTTTAATGATTTTAGTCGTTTCATATGTAAACACAGTCATGTAAAGTATGAATGAGAGGGAAATTATCTAATTTTCAAAGATATTCTTATCACTTTCGCTGTTTAAAAAACAGTTTCTATCCTGGTATATTTAGCCTTACACTATCCCAATGTTACTATGAACATTATATTCTTTATTATTCCTTATGATTTTGAATAATTGTAAGATATATTTGGGCTGAAACATTAAAATGAGTTATTTTCGTTGAGTTTTATTGCTTTTCAGTTTTTTCCCCTAATTCAATCGAAGTGGAACAAGTTAAAATGAAGTCTCTCCTTTTATGCGAGATATTCTCTCTTGAATATTTTTATAGCTTATCTTGTTATCCCAAGGCAACAGGAAACGTAAAAGATCCTCTGCCTAATGGAGGCTTTCCACACATTATTACTGCTGGAAGATTCCAGCCATTCCTTTTTCTTTTCAAAACTAGCCTTGACATGTACACAAGTTTTAACCAGAACAATATCTATCGAAATATTTTTTGATAATATTATAAAAGTCAGTGAAAGGAAAAATAAAAGGCATTCAGTTCGAGATGGTTATCCACCATTAAGAAATTGTCTGTAATTGCAGGAGATTTTATCAAAAATAATCCCTAAAGTAGGAAAAACAATGAATATAAGGAAAATGCATTCATTGCATACGAGAAATTGCACGCTTTTGCAAGAAACTTTTAAATTATGTGAAAGGGAAGTTAGGATTCGCAAGCTGATTTTTGTGTACGAAGATTCGAAGAAAGCATCTATTACAGAAAATAAGTATATTTGTGGTTTCTTTAATACTGATGACCTTCCAGTCTTGGAGTTAACCTTGAGCATATATTACAAGACAAAGATCTGAGTATATTTTATTTATATTTGTTATTGGTTTCATTTTCAAGGGCTACATTACTCTACCTAGTTGTGGAATTTTGCTGTCGATTTCTCAACAGTCGTATGAATGAATATTGTCGTAAATTTTGATAATTTCTGCTTTCTGGACGTGTATATCTGGATAATTTCTGCTTCAGAAATTGAAGCAGGATTCTGAAGTGTTAGATTTCAAATACAATGATCATAAGCATTGAATCATTTTACCAGTTTCTCGTATCGTATGAATCTGTTTGTTTTATCACTGATTGATGCCACAACCAGGAATTTGACAGTTTTGGATTACTGTTAGTTGTATCCGTCTTTTCAGCATTCAAGAAATGGTAAGCACTGACCACAGATTTTAAGTATATTGTGATAAAAAGTTATTTTAAGCATATTATGATAAAATTATTGAAAATTTCCCTCTTTTTATTTATTTCTCTACTGGACGGTTTAGTTACAGTTTCGTAATAAATGTATAAAATTTTAAAGTACTGTACAAAAAATGAGCTTCTGCAATGGCTTCTGTATTATCCTGACTGATATTCTATAACCACGATTCGTATATCCCCCCCCCCCCCCCCCCAATAGACTTTTTTCATTGAAATTTTATCTTTTGGAAATTCCTTCCCAATTCATATTCTTTTTAAATCCTCGTACCGAATCTGGTTGTATGAAATGTTGTGATTCAAATTATTTATATTTTAATCCATATAAGTTTTCTCAAGCTAGAAATCACTAAAATATCGGTTGATACTTTTTTGAAGAAAGAAAGAGGAAAAAGAAAGAGAGAGAGAGAGAAAGAGAAAGAAGTAGATTGCATTGATTTTTTTAAAAACTGAACTCCATTTTCTGAAGTTTTTCATTATAGTTTTATTATTTCTTTAAATGCAGTAATAAAAGTTAAGTTTCATTTAGATATATAAAAAACTGTTTTATCCTTTTCCTTAAAGCATTTTTCATGAAGTTTTATTAGCTTTTTTCTAGCTCATTTCTGGACAGTGAATTAATCTCTATTTAATATAAAACATTGAATAATTTTTAGCAATTAATTTCTTCCGGATTTTACTATTCTAAATATTTATTCAAAGAAACCATATGGCTTTGCTTTATTGTTTTAATTGAAATTTTGGCATTTGTTTCCCGGGGAAGGTATAGATTTGACCATTAAAGGTTTTATATAATAGAAAAGAAATCTTAATAAAATCTGAAAATCTAATAAAAAATGCTAAATATGTACACATATGAAGCAAATATTTTCAAAAGATAAAATTATTTTGTCCTGTGCTTACTTTACTTCTGAAAGAAAATTTTGAGAAAACATGGATATAATATTTCTATTTGTGTGTTAAAATGTATCGGGTTTTGAGAATTTCAAATTTCATTTTTTAGTGTTTATTTAAATTGTATTGACATAGATAATCTTTAAATATTTTTAAAGATGATGTAGTTATTTTATATTTTGGCCATACATGCATGGAACACTTTTTCGAAATTATAAATGAAATGCATGCAGCTCAACTTTTATTCCATTTCAAATTATAACATTTGGATTTTAATGTGAAACAAAAGGAGAGACAAGAGCACGCTGAATGGATCTTTGTTTCTGCATTTAACTTACTCCATTGTTTTTCTACGTTAAAATAATGAACCGGTATCATCGACAGTTTCCTGAAACAATTATATTTGTATATCATATCTATATAATAAAGAGTTTGATAAACGTTTTTCTGAATTAAACAAAAATAAGTGATATAACTTATCTCTCAAAGATGTGGCCTTCTCGAGTGTTTTAGTTTCAGACACGTTTTTTTTAAATCTATGATAAGTTTCACTGTGATAAGAAACTTATTATATTAGAACCATAATTATCATATAGGCAGTAAGATATCTGAAGCAATAAAGAATGGGTATCAACAATGGCTGTTTTTTTCCCCCCACACTAAGCGCTCTGGAACTTTATGCAAATTGTTTCGTACCGTAACCAGTCAAATGAACATTTCAAACAATTTTTTTTTATTATTGAATACATTTAATTTTAGTTAAAGTATTAAACAAAGTAATTTAAAAATAATAATTCGACAGTTTTTGATTTTTTAATAAAAAATTCAATAATTAGTAATTATAATTAAAAGTTTTTTTTTATCTGCCCTCTGCATTTTTTACTGATACAAGACAATGTTGAGGATATACACGAACTCCACCAAGCACTCTCAAATTTCAAATTTATTTTTGTATTCTTATTGTTTTTACCCTATTGCAATACCTTACCTGTAATTTCATAGAAGTGTGTATAGTTGAAAATACAATTTTCGTTGTACCCTTCATTTTATTACATTATACAAATATCGCTGATTCTGCTATATTCTGAAGTGCTGCTCTTCCATGTTGTCAACATTGTTAACCGCTTGCTTCCCAACTACGCTCTTACTTGAAAAGTTATCAATAAGTGAGTTAATCATTCAATGGTTTTTTTCCATCTTTAGAATCCGAGAATTATTCGCTCACCTCATCTTTTAGTGAATTTTCTCAAAATTCTGCTCTTCAACTTCTGTAAACTTGCATCTGGCCAGGGCACATTTAAGCATTTTGCGGTCCTACGAAGTGCACATTATGAGGTCCCTCTTTTAATAAATTGGGCAATCTAGTTTCACATTTTTCCTTATTTTTATGATTTATTTTAGCTTATTTTATAATTTTTTGAATACATATATATATTTCTTCATTTATTATGAAGTAGGTAAAATTTAATGACTGCGTGGTATTTATATTTGTACGCAGTATTATTTAAGCGTATTCTTGATATTTTTAAATATCCATCATAAAAAAATGAGTATAATGAAATGTATAGGAATTTTATTAATTATACTTGTGAAATTGTTTATAATTTCCTAATATTTTATAATTCATAGATTTTATGTTTATTACAAATTTATTTATTTGGCAATTGAGCCAATAACATTTTTTAATCCGCCTGGCTGCATTTTTGACAGCGATAATTTATTAAAAATATTTTTTATTTGATAAAGATTATTTATTTTGTATCGAGATTTTTAAAACTGAGATTTCAACCATAAAAGAAATTTACATCAAAATTTTATATTAATTTTATTTTATTTTATTTACTGGTTCATTTTATAAAACTGGAATTAATAAATCCCAAATAATTTTTAAAGTAAAATTATCGACATCATTGAAAAAGTCGTGGTCTTTCTCACCCTATAACTTTCGAAAACTTTTCATAAATATAGATCTACTGTCAATCACCTCACATGCTGCCATCTATTAGGGGTACGTGGAACTAAATAGGAAGTACGTTTTTATTTATTTATTTATTTTCACATTTAAAAGGAAATCTGGAAGAAAAAAGTTACCTAATTTATTTCGAAAATAAATTTCGAGCTAATATGCAGAGATATAAAGAAATTATAGTTCTTCTGAAACAGAAATAATTTAAAATTTTTGAATATTGATTGATAATATAATAAAAAATCTTTTGTGATAAAAATTTGAAAAAAAAAAGAAGAAAAAAAAGAATAC
Organism: Argiope aurantia; assembly: GCA_026543865.1. Taxonomy (NCBI): domain Eukaryota; kingdom Metazoa; phylum Arthropoda; class Arachnida; order Araneae; family Araneidae; genus Argiope; species Argiope aurantia. The sequence goes on from JAPMOR010070157.1 coordinate 17,193, forward strand.
AATATTGCAATTTTTTCATATTTTATGGCTTTGATAAAATAAAATTTGTTGATATTAACTATGTTTTCTTAAATATAGCTATTAATTTTTATTTTTGTTTAATGCTCCACTTCAGTCTTCTTAGCAGATCATTTAACTTACATGGGATATAAAAATTCATTTTCTTTTAATTTTAGATGCGACATTTTTTATTATTCAAATTTTTCACCATTCTCGATTTTTCGTACAAAATTTCCAAAATGCATCATTTCAAAATACGTTTTTTAGTGCATTTTTCTCAATTTTTGATGCAATTCTTTAACACATTTTCTGTCTTCAAAATTTCCATTACCAGCTGTAGAAAAATACATTTAATAAATCTAGTAAATATGGTTTTAAAAATATGCTTTTATTAATTCAATAAGCAACATAATTATTTTAAATATTTTCTGCTGTTTAAGCTCAAGATCTATTTGTTTTTCAAACATACTATCGAGTGTAACCATTTGAACCAAATTAGATATTAGCTTAATTAATGAATAAGAAATATGAAATTTCAAAAATATTAAAATGATGTTTCTTATTGAAAATACACAAATGTACAAAATTTCAAACCCCTATCATTCCAAGAAGTGAGTGAAAATCGATTGCAAAATTTCACCATCACAAAAGGGAACATATCAAGTTCAATTTGAAAGGCGACGACGTATGAAAGTCGACAGCAGTTTGAGCCACGATCAGATTAATTAAAGATCTCTTTAATGCTTTTATTTATTTATTTGCAATATTCTCGGTGAACGGTGTGAATAATTCTATTAAATATGTTTACGATAATGAATAGGTTCATGTTTATTGCTGTATTTTTAGGGTTCTAGTGAATTTTCCATAAAAATGATCAAATAAAGGACTAAATTAGAATGTCCTCGTTGTACACCAAGTATTATTTTCTTTTAAAATAATCTGTTTGGTGTTTCTGCAGGAGCCTCGTTATTCAAGGCCTTATCGACCTGGCATCGATGTGAACTTGTACGCCACGAAGAAGAGTGTCGCTCAGGGAATGATGGATATCGCTCTTTTGACAGCGAATGCATCGCAGCTTAAGTACATCCTCAAGGAAGGCGAAGAGAGTCGGTTTTACCTTGTCAACGTCATTTGCATCGGCATCTCCATCACACTGCAGGTAAAACAAAATTTTGCTCAAACTTTTAATAATTAATATTATAAGAAATAATTTATTTCTAAATTATTTGATTAAATATTAGTATAATTATATTTAACTTTCAGATTATATCATAAATGAGTTACCGCAGTTGCATCTACACGGTTACAGCATGTATGTTTGAGAATATAATAGGAGGAATAAGATATTAATTATTATTAAAAAGCTCATAGACTGCTGTGTGCTTTAGCAACGAATTTTTTTTTTTTTTCAGCCTGGCGAGTTGCAAGAAATTTTCTCTAAAAATGAAATACAAATGTGGACCTTATTCTTTTTAAAGTCCTCTAGGATAATAGCCTATTACTATATATAGAGTTTAAAAGTCTACCTGAGGTGCTATCGGGAAGTTCCAAAATAACTTCGACAAACAAAAGATGCCAACGTTTTATCTTTATCATGGTTATTGGGTAGATATGCTAGATTAAGTTGTATTAAAACATCCTATGTTTTTAGATTATCGGCATATTTTATATATCGGCATATATTTAGATAAACTCTTAAATATCCTTTTAAATAGAATTTTGAGAAAGAAAACCGAAATTTACTTTTTCTTTTATCAAATCATTCACAGATTAGATAAGGCCTATCCTTGCCTTCTTTATTAACAATAAAATTTTTTATTATGATCCATGATCCAGTGGGACAGATGAGTAAAACCATCTACAGGGTGATTAGAGTCATCACAGATTAGCTACACGAGAAGAGTCGATGTTTACTAATTTTATCGTATAAATGTTGTATAAATATATGGTTAAGAAACTTCTTGATGTATCGATTAGGAAGAAGAAATTTTAAAGAATTCATTATAAGAGATGAATTCGATGAAAGCATATATGAAGATTTGGCTCTAGATTTTAAAAGGTTGAAAATCTCTGATTATGTAAGCATCTTTATGATATTTACATTATATTGCATTGGATTATTAATATTTGGTAAATCATACAATGCCTATCATTTGTTATCACAAGATGTTAGAAACACTATACAATCTATTTTATATCAAAAAGTCAGGTCTCAAATACCATAATTAACTTTCGTTCCATTAGATGTATTTTCTTTCTACCCCTCCCCCCGATTGTCATTTGGAATCGTACCATTTTATTTTATTATGAGACTTGAATATTTATTGTTCATGTGATTAATAATATTTTATGGATTATTCGCGGTTCTGCAAATTACGCTAATAATCTGTGCTTAATGTATTGCTAAATAAAATATAAACTTGTTCTCTTCCAACTTTAAAATCACCTCTATTTTGATGAAAATTATGTCTCTTGGTGCATGCATAAAAGCACAGTGGGTTTCCGTATCTGAGAATAGACAGGTGTTTTGCATCAATAAAATATTTTGTCAAATTTACATAAGACATTTTGAAATAACGATAACTTTATCTACCATTAATGTTAACGTTATTTTTAACATGCCCACTGTTAACCATCAATGAAACAAGAAATAACAATAATGTTATCTGCCATTAACGTGAACGTTACTGTTAACGTCCCCGCTGTTAACAACCAATGAAACAAGGAATATGAAATGCTGTAAAGTTGAATTTAATGTTAAATTTTATTCAATTTCACAACTTTTCATATTCTTTGCAAGTACATTCTTAAACAATTAAGAAAGTGCCTTCTGAATTCTTAAACAATTAAGAAAGACATTCATTCATGAGAAACTCACATAAATATAATAAATAGAAGGCTTTTTATTTAAAAGTACCTTTGTGCAGAATATTTGAAATTCAAAGCATGTTTCCCTTTGAAAGCATTAACGGATCATCAGTAAATACTATCAGAATTTTTTTTTTCCTTCTCCGGCGTCATATTTGGATTTAATTTTTAAAAACGTGAAAATATTTTTTTTTTTTTATCTTCGAGCTTCGTGAATGCTTCGATGTAAATCTGACAAGTGGAGCTCAAGGCTCTTGCCTCCTTCCTCCAATCATAATATCACCTACTAAAAAAATAAAATAAAAATATATTAGTTTTAAAACGCCGATTTTTTGTTATTATTACTATTTATTCAGTTCATTTTAAACTTGCACAATTAATAGATATTCTTATACTAGTTGTACAATCTTTAAACAGTAGCATTATGCTTTAACGAAGAAAGCTAAAATTATCTAATCAATTGTCTACCAAGTGAAGTAGCCGGTTGTTATAATCTGCGAGGGACAGCAGGGCTTCTTGAGGCATACCTAACTAAGTTAAGAATTTTATCTTGGACAATTATGGTAAACAATAAAAAAGTTAATTATAAAAGTATAGAGGTTAATTAGTTTAGTATATAGTGATCCTCTTCATATTCTTACAGTTTAAATAAAAGAGTTGAAGCTACTCTCATCAATGGCCACTTTTAGCATGTATTGCTGTTATTAATGGCTTGAAATAATTCAGAATTAGTTGCTTTTTGTTGTTGTTTCTTTTTTCATAATGATCTTGCATGTATTGTGCATTTTTTTGCTAAAATATTACTTTTATTAATGATTTTGCATTTTTCTGATTCATTAGTCTTTACTTGTTTCAGAACGTAGTTCTGACTATGCCGGATGCATTGGTACATGCATTACGGATCCTCTGTCTAAGTTACTAGCCTATATTAATGGCCATTTTCTATTGAATCGGTAATGGTCAACTTTTTAGCAATTAACTGTTTCCGTTAATTGGAACTTCCGATATTCTTCTCTAGGGGATTGTGAATTTCAGATGATTGCAAATTATCATTTCATAATAATAAGACGATATTTCAAGATAAAGCTTTATGAAGATGTAAATGTATTGTATATTGGTGCGTTATTAAGTTAATCTGGAATTGAAAGGTGAAAATTGGTTTAAATAAAACGCGGCAGCAATTATAGTCCAAAGTTGATTTTGAATTCTTTATGACTGTTTTTATCATTATGTAAATGCTTATTATTTATATCTCTATTTAATTATTCAGTTTCCCTCTTTATTTTGCATTTTTAAATTTTGCTTTTCTTTCATATTTAATTTAATGTGTTATATTTCAATAATGCTTTATTTTATTTCCAGTTGTTTGTTGGCGTGTTGTTAATCTTGAACACTCGTTATAACATCAACCTGATCAGTCATCAATCCCGAGCCGAACTCGTGAATAACCTCACCATTATCGGCGTATTTCTCATCACAGTGTCAAATGTGTTTGTTTCAGCATTTGGGACTTCGCCAAGATAAATCATTTTTGCTTTTTGTCTTTTTTAATATCAAGCAGTGACCTGTATTGTTTTTGTGTTTGTATTTTTTACGAATATTCTGTATGTCTTTTTAATACTTTTTTATCTTTAATAAACATTTGAAAAGTTGCATCTTGCATCTTTGTATTTTGACATGTGTGTGCATTTTACATATAATTGCATTCTTCATTAACCTTCTCAGTTTTGTATTAACTTTCATTTACGACATGCTCATAGACGGAGACTTATCCTTTCTCACAATGATCAGTTTAATCAGTATTCACTGAAGGTTTAATTAAGTGCAACATTCATTACATTTTCATTAAGTGCAGTTAATCTGGGAAATTAAAGTAGTGCACTTCTCATTTGATGGAGTTAGTGATTTTTTCAAAACCATACTATTTGGAAAACGGAAAATTTCATTGTTGAGTGCAGAAAGTAGGATTAAGAAACAGCCGTTTGTTATTGCCTTCTGGTTATAAAATGTGGAAGTGTGAATATAAAAGTGGGGAAAATAATAATATATTAGACTTCTTTTGCTTCTCCATGCTGTAGACTATCAGGCCGGCGTCTTGGCATAGGAGTCGCGCGTTTTCCCCATGACCTGAACTCGAACCGAGGACTAGTCCCGGTTCGTGCATGGTTGTTTTCCATCTGTTCTATGTGTGAATGTGCCCCCCCCCCCCTGTAAAAAGGGTTTGTGCAAGCGAATGTGATGCGTGAATAGCTAAGATGTACTCTTGGCCCTAGTTGGCGCTACTAAAACAAGAGACGCTCCCTTGGCTTAAAATCACTGACTTCATCAGCGAGCTTGTCTATGGCATGTGCCATTATAAACAGCAACAACAACAATAGACTATCAGAATCATTATGAACTCTAAAACAAATGTGTGTCTATCTTTTGGCATTCTACCGGACAGAGCTGCGAACCAAATTTGGGTCAAACACACATTGTCGTAATATCTGAAAATATCATGACATAGGATGATTCTCGCACTATTATAAATTCAATAAATTACTCAGATCTACAAAAAATTCTTGTTGAAATTTGAAAAAAAAAATTAGGATTGATTTTTATATTAATTTCATCGGCGATTCCAAAAATAAAATCTATATATTTTTTTATTGTTTTACTTTTATATCCCATATTTGTAGATATTTAAATCATGTTCGCGTTTATGAAGGAGGTTACAAACTCGTAATAGTGTTTTCTCTTTTCTGCAGAACTTTCCTCTCTTTTCTTCTGGGAAATTTGACGAGGATCGTCTATTTTCAACGTCCAGCAATAGTCTGATATGTTGCTGATCTATCGCTTTTTTTAATACGTTTTTCCTTTAAGTCTTGAAGAGATCTTTGACCTTATTCCTCACTGACTATTCCTATTTTACAGGGAAATAGTTCAGGTGTGAATGAAGAAAATGAAATTTTAAGCTCATATTACATTCTGATATCTTGAATTGCCTAACATCTCTTCTGCAATATATTTATAGTTTGGTCTCTTCGTTTCAAAAAAAAAAAAAAAAAAAAAAAAAAAAACTATACACTACTAGTTTCAAAGATTTTCAATATCTGCTTACCTTTATGCAGTAATGTATTGTTTTTAGATTTCTTTTTGAGAAATTAATGAAAAGTTTGAAGTTTCAAGTTTGTTTTGTACTTTGGAAGTTGCTATTGCTGTGATAAAGAAGTTTATTTATCCCCATGAGCAAAAAGTGAAACATTTGTTTTTCTGAAAATAAAGTGATGTATCAAGAGACAATGATTTATCCCTTTTCAATCTGGAACTGAAACATAATACCCATTCCTTAGAAAAATCTAAGTCTCTTAGTAAATAATTTCACTCAGATTTAGTGAAAAGTTTAGGTTCATCATTACAGGATCATATTAATTATAATCCTCATCTCTTCCACATAGAAATAAAATATATTTTCCAAAATATCTGTAACGGTGCTTATATACCTGGTTCATGAAGTACAAGGCTTATTGTAGCTGGGATTCTTAGATAAAATAGTTTCTTTTTCTAATTTAGATAGAGTCCTGTTTTCTTTTATACAAAAAACCCGTATCTGTATGGTTTTCAACGAATATATATTTTTCAAACCGTAACCACTGCGATTATTTTTTTTTGAACTTTGAAACCATTATCTTATTTCTGCTACACAAATGGAAAATGCTTTGTATTTGCCTCCAGCTTATCTTTATTCCCCATTTTCTTCGCAAAATAAATAAAGTTCGCTTTACTTCTTAAATCTGAAGTACTTTTTTTTTATTCTGTAATTTTCAAAAAAAAAAAGTTTTAGAAGCAAACAGGGAAATTAACTTATGCTCTGAAAGTTATTTCTCTCAACCACAACACGATTAAAAGTAAAAAATGCACTTCTACTCATGCCTCGAAATTATATGCACTTGCACAGCTCGGAACTAAAAAATATTGATAAGGGAGTAAGAAAAATGACATTAATTGGAAAAGGAAGGACAAATGGGGAAACGAAAGACAGGCTTTACCCGCGGGATATTGAACTCGTTTTAAGTTCGTTTCGATGTTTTAACGATTGTGTGTAACATTTTATCTGCCAAAGGGGAAAACAAACAAACAAACAAAAAAAAAAACAGTTTATTCTTTTTTATCTAGAATTTACATACAGAAATTATTTATAAAACCTACACATACATAATAAATTCTTATAAGTATCTATATACATATATGTAAGCATTATTTTATGTGAAGCAGAATGCAGTTTCGAAAACAGTGAAGAGATTTTCGATTTCATGACGTCGTTTTATTTCATCTTTGAGAAGCAGGCATTATGATCATTTACAAGAAGGCGCGGACAAGGCACGTCCGCCACAATGCGGCACAAAAGCAGTAGTCGGGAAGAGAGAAATAAATTATCCTTCTTCTTATATAACATGAGATAATGATGGGAAAAATATTTTTTTCATAGCTCTAATATATTATTAAGATTCTGATAGGGATTTCTGATGCATGTCAAATCACAAGTAAGGGAAACACAGGGATCTTTTAAAAAGAATGTGCTTACCGGACATTTTTCTATCCCTGCACGAGGAGCGTGTGAATGTGTCGGCGTTTAGCCGATTCAGCAATTTTATAAAGCTTCTCTTGAATTAATTAAGTAGAGAAAGTGGAATTGGATCAAGAAACTTTGGAATTGAATGAATAATTGGAATGTATAATTAGAATAGAAATCAGAGTTTAATATATATATATATATATATATATATATATATATATATATATATTGTATGTTACTTAAATATATAAAATTCGGGCACATTATACCTACAAATTGTAATGAAACAACAGGATAAAATATTTTTATTTCTTTTTCTGTAATCAATATGCGAAAAACTAAACAAAGCACTAATTATTTTTAATTAAATCTCTGTCTCAGACTTGTGTTATTTTTAACTGATGCAGATTTAATTGTTGTGCAATTTTCAAAAAATTTAACAATTAAAAAATTAAATAATATTTGTTACATAATTTTAATGTGTGATACAACACTGACATTAAAAATCCATTTCATTGTTTCATCTAATATTTCGATTGCATAGTTTCCCTTTGTAAAAAATTCATATAAAAATTTTCCTCCGGTTTTTGTATGCTAACTTAAAAGCAGCATTTTTTTAATTCCAGTTTATTAATTATGATTTTTTTATCGCTAATAATAATGAATTTCAGAAATTACTTTTTAAATATAATTTCTTACATTACATTCTTTTGTTGTATTAAACTGCAGTTCAGTTTCATTGCTTCACCATTTTGTTTTAGTCCAATGTCTTTTTAAAGCGTTTGTTAGTATTGCATGAAGCAATGTATTAATTGGGAATTCTTTTTTTTTTTTTTTTCATTCAATGCAAAGTAATTTTTTTAGAATCTCTTTTTTCGTTAATTTTGATTTATTCGTTTTTTAATTATGAGTTTAAGTCCATTTTTTCACCTTTTGTAATATAACCTTCTATTGGGACCATATTACTCTTTTATGTATTGCAATTAGCCTAAATATGATTTTTCTAATTAGCTAAATAAAGTAAATTCTAATTTCTAATTAACTAAATAATCTATAATAAGAATTATATTTGACAAAAATAAATTATATTTTTCATTAAATCTCACTTTTTTTAGATAGTCATTTTGCGTTACATTTTTTAAAGAAATTAATGTAAAGGTCTGAATCATTAATTTCATTAAAAGTAATTTTTCCAATGCATTTTCATTATATCCATATTCCAAAATTCAGTTCAAATTCTGATACATTTCTTGTTGACTCTTATTATTGTCATTTTTTATTTGTTTCTTGATTATTTGTTGCATCTAATAATTTCAATTGAACAAAATTAAATAAGTTGCAAATTTTAAATTTAATTGACATAACAAAATGAATACTTTTGATATGTGAACAAGTTGTTCATTGAAAGAGACTCGTTAAGTAATAAATTCCATTACAGGGAAGTTTCCTTCTGAACAAGGAAAATGTTTACTTTGATTTATAGAATAGTGAACTCCATTAACTTGGCTTATGGTAATTATGAAGAATTTTCCTCTTAACTGCCTGATCCATCTTCTCTACTAGCTAATTAGATGATGCATTCTGTCTCGGGAATGTGTTGTGATTCAACTTAGAAACCATCGAATATTTGGAATATTTAAGTATTAAACGTTATTTTTGTATCGGATTATAATGTCAAAATTACCAATGTAGAATATTAATTTCTAAGTTTTTAGCATGAGTACTTTGTATTTCATGTATATTAATCTTCTGACTGCGTAACTTTTTAAAATCACTATTTAGATGCGTTCTTTGCAAATAAGTTCAAATATTTTTGAAACAAAGTGAATTGATACTATATGTTACACGTTAATTATATGATATAATAAAAATCTGTAATCATAAAAATAAACACTCTAAACTGAGAAAAACGTGGTATGCAATAGAAAATGGGCTGATTGCCAACCCGCGGCAATCTCGGGATAAGCAGCTGAAGGGTTAACTTAGAAATATGATTATTCAATACATGTATGATGCACATGAAATTAAAATAATTTGTTACATTGTGTTCATTTGCAAATTTTATGAAGTTATGAATACTGATTTATTGAGCTTATTAGTTACAATGAGTATAAGATTAAAAATCCAAAATCAAATGTGGAATTATAATAAATAATAAAACGAATTGTTGAAATTAAATAGAAAAAATTAAGCATTTATTTTAATTATCAATTTAGATTTAAATGCTGTGATTATTAATGGAAGGACAAAAAAATAGCGCACATTATTAACTAATAATTAAGATTTAAAAAAATAATAAATGAATCTAACCTGAAGATTTTATTAAGAATCATCTTCAGGCAGAAATTCAAACTAGGATTATTTTTTTTCTGTGAGGGGACTGACTTCCATTCCAGACTCGACTCTTCACAACCCGAAAATTCCTTGAAATTGAGAGGTTCCAAGATCAAATTTAGTTTGCAAGAATTATAAATACAGTAAAATACTACAAATAACAAACTCAAATGCAGTAGCATAATTAGCAAATCTATAAATCTTAAGCAAGCAAGTTAAAATTCCGAATAAAAAAAAATTGGGACAGAATACCGAAGGAACACTAAAGAAAAAGGCTTTGTGTACTTCCTATGATGTAAACCGAAAGGTTAAATACTGTTACGAATTTATTATATCGCTTCTCTGCCAAGTGAGTCTCATGGTTGGAAAGAGAAAATTCTAGAAACGTGTGATGAATACTGAATTGACGATTTAAATGAGCCCCGATATCGCCAGACGATTTTGGTGATTTTGATAACAAAATGAAAGTTCGGGAAAATGAAAGAATTGTATTCCTATTTCTGTTAGGAACCGACATTTGTAGTTTCTTCTGGAAAGTTTTATGTGACGTCATGCTCCGTCGAGAGGCTTTATAAGACGAGGCGCCTACACAAGAATGAGCTCTGTAGCTGTGCATTCTGAGTGTTATTACTGTTTTTTTAATTGTGATTTACTTTCTATGATGTGAGTGTTGTTCTTTATGTTAGCCATGACTGTGTTTTTGTTACCTATGCTTCGTGTTTTCTGAATAATTAATGGAATAAAGCATCGATTTTTATTATCCAGCTTGTTGGACTTCTTTCATCGACTTTCGGACAAAAGTCAAGCACATCACATAAAAAATTCTTGGTTTGAATAATCCCTGTCTGAAGATGAATTTTAGGACTATTTCGTACCAGATTTATTTTTGCTCCGCTTTATCTTAACTATTTTTTAAAATGCACTAATCTTTCATAATTGATATTTCTTTTTTGGATTGGCTCTTTAATATTTAAGATATGGCAGCATTTTGCACACTATGAATATAATATTTTTTTAATAAGCGTGAATCTCATAAATATTAATTTTTAGCACTAATTATTTTTGGATATTCTGCAACATACATTTATTAAAAAAAGAAGAAAAATTGCTTAATTTGTACCTTGTCGTTGTATGCGTCTTCTGAGAGGCTCATTACAATTCTATATAATGTTACCCTTTGGACACAAAATGGCAACAAATTATAATAATGGCAATAAATGCGTCTATATTGAACGCATTATGTCTTCGAAAGATGGCTTAACTTAATATATTAAACATTCGTCCATCAAATTTTTTGATTTATGGTAATACTAGTCGTCTTTGGCGACCAGCTGGTTAACTGGGAATATTGATTATATTTAATTTATTTCAATTAAATCATTTAGATATAACTTCATGTCCACAAATCCCTCAAATTGTCAGATATTAAAGCCTTATTTTAACTGTTTTTCATATGTTGTGTTAATTATGTGCATGGATCTTTCCAATGGAGATCATGCCATAATACCATAGACTATTGAAAACGTGAATGTGCATTTTATCCATCTTTTAAAATATTCCACTTTTTTATCTGTCTTGCAAACTGCACATACATTAAACAGAATCCTTCTTCTTTAGGTTCAAACAATGGAAGGAAGGCGAGCGATTGAATTTTTGATAAAGAAATGAAAATGGTTTGAATTTCAGGGCAGCAAAGTAAAATCTATTGTTGGGGGATTCAGAAAAAAAAAAAAAAAAAAAAAAAAAAAATGCTTTTACATTTTTTTCAAAATTTAGGAAAATTTTACACGATTATTTAATTGGTATTATTAAAAAGATATTTTTAAAATTTTAAAACTGTGTGAAATTCGTTTTTGTGTCACAACATTTTCGGAAATTATTGTGGAAAAGTGCCAAAAAAAATCACTTAATTTTTAATTAATTCAAATTAAAAAAAAATCACTCCTTGCTGCACATTCTCATCTTTCAAGATGTAGCTCTTGTTCAAACGGTCTGATCTGTGCACGGACGCACACGCACGCGCACATAAGCACACTGGCTCGCGCACACAGATCTTTATTATTAGAAGATATTGTGAAAATGAATTAAAAAATCCGGTCTCAGAAAATATAAAGATTTAGAAGTAAATAGATAAATGGTTAGCGAATTTACTTTTTACTATCTTTTAATTTTGAGTAGTGTACTTTGAAGCACAATTTTAAAAATATCAAGAATTGGGATTGTCTATCCAGGTATTAATTTCTGCAAAATTAAAAAAAAAATAAGTGGCTGGGTTGTTAAAAAAAGAATTAAGTGTAAAATTATCTGTAATTAGTCCATTTGTTATGAAAATGTTTAATGCTTTTCTTTTGGATTTATCAATTCAAACACGAAACAAGTTTCTATTTTTTAAAACCTATTCTTTACTGTGTAAAATTATCTTATATAAAATTACTGTGTAAAATTATCTTATATAAAATTACTGTGTAAAATTATCTT
>JAPMOR010070158.1:0-11226 GCA_026543865.1 Argiope aurantia
AGGAAAATATTAAGGAAAATATTAAATATTTCATATATTAAGGAAAAAGCATTAATGTTAATCTTGATTCATAATATATAATGTAGCTTCTTTTGTCTTCGATAGAATAAGGCTCTAAGATATTGTTTAATTCTGATAGATGTTAATAGAAACGTAGTGAAACAATCCAAATAAATTTCAATATCCTGCAAGCTGAAATTCATTCTATATTTTATGCATTTTTGTAATTATGTTGAAATTTTAATAGTATTCAAGTAAACATCTTTAAAGCTATAAAGTCATTATATATTACAAATACCTAAATGTAGGTTCGAAGATTTAGTTATATATTTTTATACTACTGTTGGAAAATTACTCGAAATATTCTAAATATTTAAACACATATATGAATAATGAAATCATTTTCTTTTATTAATAGATGTTTCTTGCTTACGCTTTTTCTCTCTGGTTCCTGACATATAATTTTGAATTAATCTAAGAGTAAAATAACAAAGGCCCTAAATGTCACTTTAAAAGCATCGTCATGCAAATATTTTTAAATGTTTCTAAGTATGATATACACTAATATAATAATAAAAGTTTTATATCGTACGATTTCAATGTACTTTTCATAAATATATTTTACTATTCGCGTTAAATGTATAATAATATACACAAAAATAACTATTGCAGTTATTTACTGTTGTCTTATAATGTCATTCTAAATCATTCTCAAATCTCGTACGATTTCAATGTACCTTTCATAAATATATTTTACTATTCGCGTTAAATGTATAATAATATACACATAAATAACTATGTCAGTTATTTACTGTTGTCTTATAATGTCATTCTAAATCATTCTCAAATTTATCTCGTTACCATCTCGTGATGTCTTTAAGAAGGTTAAAGGGAAACAAATGTGTGATAAATAGATTATTACAGGATATGGTTCAGCTTTATATAGAGAAAATTAAGTTACAAAATTAAAAATTGTAGAGAGGCATATGTATTTAAAATATTTTATAGGGTTTATACTGATAAGAAATTACACAACGTTATTTTTTTATTTATAATTAAATGTCAATTTCTTATTTAAAAGTCCATTACAAAGACAAAAAAAAAAAAACTGACAGCCGATGACGTCCATTTTTTAAAAACATAAAGGACATCATTGCGTCCAATCTTAAGTTATTTATTTCTGGTTTACTTTTTTTATTATTTGTTTCGTAAAAGGGGGGAGGGGTGTAGAATGGGGTCCTTTAAGGATGGAATTTACAAGTGATGCTCATTAATTTACATTTATTAAGCTTAAGTTTAAAAAAATGGGTTTTTAATTTAATTATTAAAATGTAGTGCATCTCTTACACATGTATTATATCTGACTCATCGCGTTCATTAGTTCGTAAGTCGATGTTTATTATTAATTTAACCATTATTAGAGAATACATAGCAATATTTTTTTTTATTTTCTTTCGAGAATAAAAACAATTGCTGCAGTCAACATCTACAAAAAGAGGTAGTAGTAATAAATTTCAAACTTTTCTTACCCGAAGTCTTCTAGAAATTTGTAAAAGGAAAATAAATTATTCACGATACACAATAAAAATAAATTATTCACGATTCACAATTAAAATAAATTATTCATGATAGTCTTACATTGGCTTAAATTGAGATCAGTAATTAATCATTATAGCTATTTTGATAAGGACCTCATAATTTTGAATCACTATCAGACGACGAGCAAGACACATGAGCTGGCACCTCCCTCTCCAAAATTCCCGACGGATGTTGTGAACACCAGACCCGCTTACACGACGGTTCTTCGGTGAAACTGGGTGCCGAACCTGAAATTTTCCGGTTCCGAGACCAGACCACTTACGAATATTGTCTTAATAAAAAAACACATTTCCAAAGAAATTTCTTTTTATCTCATACAACAATAATAAACTAGAAAAACAAATTATGTCAATTAAAAACAAAACTTGGATATTTAAAATTTTATTATATAATTGGTGTTAACAACATTTATTTGAAGTATATATATATATTATATGAGGTATATATATAATACATATATTCTTTAAGATGTAAAGATCCTTAATGAGCTTTGTTCTTATTGGTATATGAGAGAACGCATTGGAATCGCTAAAAAATCGAATTCGACATTTGACGTATATCCTCCTTGAATGAATTCGTAAAACACATTTTTGGAATTTTATGTGAATTTTCATTTCGTGTTTATAGAATTGTTGCGTCTGTGAATTGCCACGACTATTACTCAATTTTTTTAAAAATCTAGACGGGTGTAATTGGGTATATGAACTTAATACTAAATTTGTAGATTTCTGTCAGACTTCAAAACGAAGACATCTGGATGGGTGAAATTTGACACACAGATTTAATATCGAAATCGTTGATACATCAGACACTTAGAGCCCAATCCGTCAAGGGGGTTGGCTGCTTATTGGTCTGTATTTTGAAAACTATGTGTATATGACAACTCTAGAACAGAAAAAAAAATTAAAGCTGGCATATGATTTTGTAACCACAGTTGAAGATACATATCAAATTTGGTATTTAATCGGTCAACAAAAACTTTCCAAAATAAACTTCTGTTATTTTATGCCTGTGCATTATTTGTGACCTGGCAATTCATCGTCAAAGATCGCAACCATTAGTCTGTTTCGTCATTATTGTTCGTCAGTGGATATGGCTTCTAAAGAATATGCGAAAAATCTTTGGGGAAACCATTTTCAATGGCTGTTGTATGACTCATGCCTCACATGACTCATGCCACACATGATACACGCAAAGTAAGACTTTCCAAATCTTTCGCAGCATATTTCTGCCGCTATTGACAATATTAAATGTGATAAACGTTTTAATGAATGGTGATGTTTAGACATGGAGTTATTGCTATAAATAATCTGTTAACTACTGTTGTGTTGATCATCATTGCAAATTCTTAGTACGTGTTTAATGTTTTTTGTGATTTCTTACAAATTGTGATAATTTTTGTACTTATAATTTGTAAATTTAAGTCTCATATATTTTGTAATTGGAGTTTGTTTTTGTTTGAAACAGCGTGACTTTTACAATTAAACAGCTGTGTATAATTGGAGTGGTTACTGATCTTATCTTTATTTTAATCAAGTATAAATTGGACATGGTGTTCTTCCTGTACATCAAAGTCATTTCTTTGTCAAAATTCAGTGTCGTACCAAAGAAGGATCTATAAATCACGAGATCAAAGCTGTACACTATGACAAGAACACAGACTCAGATGGTCAAGAAATTGGATGTCTCTTGATGTCGAAGAACTCCTAAAAATCCCAGTCATTAGATTTTCTATTAAGGACCTTTTGTCAAAACTCTTGACTTTAGTTGTCTCCTAATGTAAAAAGTTAACGTACATTTAATGTATTTTATGAATGCTTAATGTTTCACAATTTAGTATGCAATGTAATATATAATGTTTTTTTTCTACTCTTTTTTCTGTACCAATATACGTTTCCTTTAAATCAAATGACGTTTGTTTCTTCGTTCTATGAGGGGTTGCTCAACGACGGCCTCATCAAGTTTCCCTCATGGCCTCTGGATAGGTCGGGGTATTACTTGTATGTTACAATAAATTAGATAAATAAATTATTTAAGCATCTGGATACCAAACAGTGCAGAAATATCATATTGTGAAAGATAAACCTTATCAAATAGTTCCATCTGATATGGTTTACAAGTTTGCAGCAGGCATTTCGAATGCAGGTGTCGCCTCCACCATTTGACCATACTTCAAAATAAAGCAGGTTTTTTTTTAGAAAAACACAATAATAGACAGAAGATGAGATATTAATGTAATTAGGCTTATACAATTGAGCATATCAATCAACATTCGTTACAGAAAAAGATTTATTCTTAAGGAAATAGCAACATTAACACAACAACTTTTCAACATTAGACAACAATAAAACTTCATTTCAACATTAACCATAATAATAAGTTTTGAAGATGAAATTAAAATTATAAATTTTCTATTATTTAACATTGCCTTCTTTTCTTCTTAAATAATATATTTTTTAAATTCTTGCTTCATAGCAAGGATGCCTTTATAAAATCCATAATATTACTTATATCAGCAGGCAGAAAAACAATGCATGGATTCTTGGTTTTCAGAATTTTTTTTATTATTCATATTTACTTATCTTGTGAAGGAAAAAAATGAATTTACAAATATTGTGAGTAAGAAGATATTTGTCTCCAACTTTTATTTTATTTTCATTGCATCTGTCAAATGTCATTTCTCTCTTTATAAAATTGAGAAATTCGTGATTATTAAATTAATGTCTTGGGCAATAAAATTAACGGTTCTGGTGTTTTCTTTATTACAAGAATAACATTTTTAACGATAATATTTCAATGTTGGTTTTTGCTTTGAAAAACTTTAAAACGCCGTCAAAAGTAACTTTTTTTTATCTAATTTGCTAAGAGAACAACGTAAATTATTCTTGAAAAATATCATGAGGAAATTGTCTTATACAACGACTTTATAAAACATTTTCTATATTTTTAATGAAAAGAAATACGGTTAAGAATACCGAATTTTTTATATTTATATTCATAAATATAAAAAAATCCCTACATATTATATTTTCTAAAGTATATGTGCCAGAAAATGACGTTATTTATGTTTGAAATATAATTAATAGTAAGAATGTCACGTAGATACTATGGTATAGAACTCAAAGACACACAAAAGAGGTTGAGCTAAACCAATTTATTAACTGAACTCAGAACTGAGAATACAGTAACTGACAAATCTTCTGCTTTTATACAAGCAAAGAAAATTCCACAATACTCTTCTGGAAACAACAAGAAAAGTCCAGAACACTTGTATGGTAAACAAAAGAAATATCCAGTATCTTCTGGAACATGAAATAAAGGAATTAAGTATTTACATATACTATTAATCGCATTGTCTCTAGCGGGATTCGAACCCGTCTCTTGATCATGAGACCAGTGCCATGACCATTCGGCCATGGATATTCGACTGTCTTTCTTCAATGCGGCATTGCTCCCTCCTTACAAGAACAGCGTCTCGATGTTATGACATTTCATTGTGTGGCTCTAGCTCTCGATCGAGCCATAGGACCAGTATAAGTTGTCGTGTCTTCACGGTGAGTAGTTTCTTGTGAAATGTCTCTTTCCGGAACACCCATTATTTTATAAGAATGTTGGTCGTCTTGTTCTTCTGGGTCATGGTATGGCATCATGCGTAAAACGTGGACAACTTCCTTCGGTTTCCGCATTCTAGAATCAAGATCGAAATCGGCTACTTCATAAGTGACGTCGGACAACCGTCTCAAAACTTGACAAGGGCCGAAATACCTCTTGAGGAGCTTCTCGGAAAGCCCTTTTTTTACGAACTGGAATAAAAATCCACGCTAAATCCCCTGATTCGTATGCCACTATCCGATGTTTGGAGTCATAATGCCGGTGAACTTTCTGCTGAGCCTCGAGAGTTCGTGCACGAGCTAATTGCCTCGATTCTTCTGCATTATTGATCAGATGACTAACATAATCGTCTTCTTGACTGAACTCGTTGGGCCAGAGAGGAAACATCGTATCCAACGGCGTTTCAGCTTCTCGTCCATGTAGTAGGTAGAAGGGCGTAAAACCTGTCGTGTCTTGCTTGGAAGTGTTGTAGGCGAATGTGACGAATGGCAATATCTGGTCCAATTTTTCTGTTCGACATCAACATACATAGAAAGCATATCTTTTAGCGTTTTGTTGAATCGCTCTGAGGCCATTTGTTTGCGGATGATAGGCTGTAGTCATTCGATGAGTAATATTGCACAGTCTATTAATGTCGGACACCAGCTCGGACTGGAATACTTGACCACGGTCTGTAATGATAACTCGTGGAGCTCCATGTTTCAGGATTATGTCCTCTAGTAGAAATTTGGCTATTTGGGTAGCTTCCGCCGTCGGTAAAGCTCTGGTGACTGCGTACCGTGTCAAATAATCGGTGCATTCTACAATCCATTTGTTTCGTAATCGTCCTAGAAGGTCGATTCCAATGCGATGGAAAAGAGCAGCAGCTGGTGGAATAGGCACGAGACGCTCTGGTGGCCTCTGAGGAATAGATTTTCTCCTTTGACATTCTCGGCAGTGCATCACATATCTTCGAACATTTCTGTACAAACCTGGCCAATGGAATCGCTTTCTTATTCTATCATAAGTCCTGGTGAATCCTAGATGTCCGGCGGTAGGACCATCATGGAGAGATTCTAGAATACTGAGCTGTAAATGCTTCGGGATCACTGGTAAGAATTTCCTTTTTGACAGATCAAAATTCTTCTTGTAGAGAACTCCTTCGACTAATTCAAAGTTTTCCAGCCTACTTGTTTTGGTACTTTGTTGGTCTCTTATTATTTTTGCCAATACCGGATCTTTCATCTGTTCTTCTGCGAGATTAGTGAATAAAGTGGCACCTATGAAATCCCCATACCATGAAGCATCAACGTTTAATGGGTTTCTGGATAGACTATCAGCATCTTTGTGTTTCCTTCCACTTTTGTGCACCACTGATACGTCGTATTCTAGGAGTCGCAGCGCCCATCTAGAGAGTCTTTCAGAGGGATCCTTCAGTCCTGTCAGCCAACACAGGGAATGATGGTCAGTGACGATTTTGAAAGCCTTTCCAAAGAGATATGGCCGAAACTTAGTTATAGCCCATATGGCCGCAAGACATTCTCTTTCAGTTGTGGAATAGTTTCTCTCAGCCTTCTTCAGAGTCCGCGAGACATAAGCTATTATTTTTTCCTTCATATCTTGAATTTGGACTAATACTGCCCCGATTCCGTATCCACTCGCGTCGGTGTGAAGTTCCGTTGGTGCAGTTTCGTCATAAAGGCCTAAGACAGGATCAAAGGTAAGATCTTTCTTCAAGCTATTAAAAGCTTTCACTTGTTCAGGTCCCCAACAGAATTTTGTGTCACCCTTCAGTAACAACTGTAGAGGTTCGGCTTTATAGCAAAAATCCTTGATAAATCGGCGATAGTAAGAGCAAAGTCCCAGAAAGCTTCTGATGTCATGGATATTCCTATGCACGGGAAAGTTACTCACTGCCTTTATTTTTTCTAGTTCCGGTCGTACGCCATCACTGGATACTAGGTGTCCCAAGATCTTTATCTCTTGTGCTCCAAAGCGACATTTTTTTGGATTAAGGATAAGGCCGTCGTTCTGTATACACTGAAGGACGGTATTCAACCTCTGAAAATGTTCATCGAATGTTTCTGAAAACACCACAATGTCATCTAAATAGCAAAGGCACATTGTCCATTTTAAATGTCGCAGAAGATTATCCATCATCCTTTCAAAAGCTGCAGGAACATTGCATAAGCCAAACGGCATCACTTTAAACTCGTATAGTCCCTCAGGTGTAATAAA
Organism: Argiope aurantia; assembly: GCA_026543865.1. Lineage (NCBI taxonomy): Eukaryota > Metazoa > Arthropoda > Arachnida > Araneae > Araneidae > Argiope > Argiope aurantia. Next base: position 7,429 of record JAPMOR010070158.1, read on the forward strand.
AGCCATTTTCTCACGATCAGCTTCATCTACTTCTATTTGCCAGTAACCGGAGTAGAGATCCATAGACGAAAAATATTTTGTCCCCTTCAGGCAATCCAAGGTGTTGTCAATAGCTGGCGATGGACACAAGTCTTTCTTAGTAATTTTGTTGAGTCGGCGATAATCAACACAAAACCGCCAGCTTCCGTCTTTGTTCCTGATCAAGACGACTGGAGATGACCATGGACTTTCTGATGGTTGAATGATGTTTTACTCTAACATTTTGGTTACCACCTCGCTGATAATGCGGCGTTCGGATGGGGACACTTTGTAAGCTCTCTGACTAATAGGTAAGTGATCGCCTGTGTTTATTCGGTGTTTAACATTAAGATGGTTTCCGTTCTTGAACGTCCTTTCTTGATCGAAAATTTCTGAAAACCTTTGGAGTAGATGAAACATCCTTTCTTTTTGGTCGATCCTCAAATCCAAAGCTATCATAGTGGTATAATCGACGACACCCAACTTTGCCTTAGAAGTGGTCGTGGAATAAGGCGATCCCTAACTATGGTATTTAGACAGTCTTCGCGTAAGGTTTCGGCATACTCGATGCACCTGCCTTTAGGAATGATCTGAGGTTCTCCTTGTCCGTTGGCAACCCATATATAGGTTTTTCCATTAAGGAGCGTTACTATAGTAGACGGAATATCAACTTCCTTGTTCAGGAGGAGCATCCTATTTCACTCCACTATTACGTCGATAGCTCGAAGGTTCTTACGGCCTCAGACAGTGATCTTTCTGATAGAACGAGCAGGTACTGTATAGTCTTCTATCGTGAATAAATGGCTGGAGTCTGGAGTTTGGGATTCTCGAAGGACGTCTTGAAACAAGAGCTCCGAACGGCCACAATCTATAACAGCTTGAGAAGCGCCCAAAAAGTCCCAACCAAGGATGATATCGCAACTGCATTGCGACAAAACAATAAATTCAAAAGCCTGAGGTCTGCCATTGATTTCAAGACGAAGCGTACATATTCCCACTGATCTCACGTAGTTTCCATCAGCGATTTTTAAAAGAACATTGTTAGTTGTTGGAAACATATTTTTCTTCTGTAGGCGACGATACTTCTCCGAGATAACAGAAAATGAGGCTCCAGAGTCTAGAAGGGCAGATACTGGCTCATTGTCGACGATTACTTCAATGTTGTTCCCAAACATCTTTGCGGAAATCGGAGGATTTTTGTCACTAGCGGCCTCACCTCCAAGGAAGGTCGCACCGCTTAGTTTTCCTCATTTCTGTGGCTAGGAGATTGAATAGATTTTCTATATGGCGACGGAGATCTGTAGTGACTTGTCGGCGATCGTCCTCGTGATGGGCTGTGCGACGAACTTTGGACTGCTGGTCGGCATTACTATTCAGCATAGTGTACCTCATTCGACGTCTGACGGTCGAAATCTCTCCTATTAGCCCGATATGCCTCAAAAATAGCTGTATGATCTCGGCAGTATCGAACTACATGACCAGGGCGGCCACAATGAAAACAGACGGGTCTTCGATCAGGGGTGCGCCAGACATCTGTCTTCCTCTGTGGTTGCTGTGCTACTGCTACGGGCGTAGGTCGTCTGGCAACGTCAGCATAGAAAGGTTGGCGTCTTGGTTTGACTTTTGTCCACTCTGGTGTTGTCTGTGACAAAGGAGCCAAAGCATTTTCCACTTCCTCTCGAACTATGTCTTCAATGCCTTTGTCTTGGAGTCCGGGATCGACTACTGGAGACATAAGGCGCTGGACCTCCTCCCGTACTATTTGACGTACTAGTGATACCAGATCCAGTTGTTGGTCAATTGCAGCTATTGGTACCACATTTGGGAGCCTTTCAAATTTCCTACCCCGGATCCTCCTTTGCTGCATCTCTTCGATAATTCTACACCATTTAATAAAGTGCTCTGTAGTGGTTATGTCTTTCGTCAGTAGTGCCTGGTAAACCTCTTTGGCGACTCCTTTCATCAAGTGAGACACTTTCTCTTCTTCTGACATATCTGGTTTCACTTGATGGCATAATCCCAATACGCTTTGAATGTATGACTACGTGCGTTTACCAAATTTTTGAACTCGATACTTCAGCTCATCTTCACATAGTGCTGTGTTTCCCCAAATGCCTCTTTTAACACTGATTTAAAAACATCCCAGGAAGTCAATTTATCTTCATTATTTTAGAACTATTGTCTCGCTGCACCGTCCAGGAAGAAGAACACATTTGCGAGACAAGTCATGTCATCCCATCGGTTGAATTGTGACACTCTGTCGTATTCTTTAAGCCATTTGTTTGGTCCTGCCCTACGTCTCCTTTAAATACAGATGGATTTCTGCATTGTGGCTGTGCTGGTGTTAGGATGACCGGGTTAGCCTCTTGTTCTACAGGCACTTTCTTTGTATTTCTGGTTGGTGGGTTATAAGATCCAAATTCTGGGTCAAGGCCTTTACGGCGATTGTCACTGCGTAAATCCGTTTCCACGCTGACTGGAATCGTACCCAGCGCCTTCACCAAAGAATGTCACGTAGATACTATGGTATAGAACTCATAGACACACACAAGAGGTAGAGCTAAACCAATTTATTAACTGCTCAGAACTGAGAATACAGTAACTGACAGATCTTCTGCTTTTATACAAGCAGAAAAAGTTCCATAATACTCTTCTGGAGACAGTAAGAAAAGTCCAGAACACTTGCCTGGTAAACTAAACGATTAAACGATTAAATTCCAAGTTTAATTATCTGCGTATAGAGAATTGTCTTTCAACCCAGAAAACTAACGATATTGATTGATTAAGTCAACCCCGTTGTTGTTGCTTACGATACTTGTGATATACAAGTATGATGACAAAATCAATGATTTTAAGCCTAGATTTAGCGTCTCTTCTTTCTTTCACTATCAATAAATAAATCAGATATGATCATTGATGATAGTAAACACTTTGCAGAAGGTCTATATCAAAAAATACCAAATGCGTCATAGATAAGAGAAGATAATATTTTGACAATAAAAGATTCTATCGAGTAACGCATTACAAAAGAAGGCTTACACTTTATAGTACCATGTTATTTTAATAGACTTCTTTGTTTGCTATGTTCATAATGAAATCGAGTCACAGGACATTACGAAGTCATTAAAAGTATCAAAATTTTGCTAATTTATTCCCTATTCCCTGTTGTGTTTTGCCATAGTGTATTTTTACTTTCTTATTTATAACATAAACTGAGTAGACAATCAGTAAAATCTTTCTTATTTAGCTTTCAATAGCAGAGGAAAGGCATGCAATTGACCATTTGATAAAAAGATTAAAATTTTTAATTTAATTGCAGAAATTAAAATTAATGTAGAACATATTGCAAAAATTATTCTGATTTTTTTCTTCAACGTTTTAAAAGAAATTGCATTATTTTTGAAGTCGTATCTTTAAAAAACAAACAAACTTTGAAAGTCAAACTGATGTAAAAATCAGTTTTGCATAATAATATTTTCAACATTTATGTCGAAAACAGTCACATTTTGCTTGTATTTTAAATGATTGAAAATATGTGTGCTGTTTTAAAAATCATACCGAAATGCACATTTTCACTCTCCGACGTGCATTTGTTCTTGTTGGAAGAAATCGATTGAGTATTCTAATCTACAGAACACGCTCAAATTCTCAATTACTATTGAGTTAGCAAATGAAATGCAATCCCCGATTCTTATTTAATAAAACTGTTTGCAGTTTGTTTATTAAAAATACACGCTTCTACTTCCTTATTAGCACACAAACATAGTACAGCATTGTATG
>JAPMOR010070160.1:237-18529 GCA_026543865.1 Argiope aurantia
GTTTTATATTTTATATATTCATGATATATAAACAATTTTAAATATAAACTATTCTGCAATTAAAACAAAACAAAAATTATTTTTTTAAATTTTTTTAAAATTTAAAATTTATCGATGATATTTTGGAAAAAGATACGACAAATAAAAGCCGTCTGTGGCTCGAATGTTTTTATTAATTTAAAAAATAATAAAATGCATAAACCTCTAAATTGGATAACTTTAGACGTAAATGAGTGGATTTTCTTTTTTAAAACATACATTGGATACTTAAAAACATTTTACTTAATTGATATTCGTAATTTTTTCAGCTATCCTATTATTATCTCAAATAAAACACATTTTTTGCGGCATTTAAAGAATTTATTCCATTGCAAGTTTATGCCATCCTTTTAAAATTTTAAAATTATTTTTATTACTACTATTAGAAGCCAACATTCTATATAAGATAACTTAATATTACAGATACTATAATCAAACTTTTCTCTTAATATGTCCTAAAAACATTTTGATTTTTCTTCATTACAAACAAGTAATTACGACCTTTTTACATTTTACCTGCAACATAAAATATTCGATATTTTCTATGGCGTGCTCACAAATAAAACGACTTATGTTTTTACATTTATATTTCTATAAGCTTTGATAAATAATTCTGTTCTTTATTAATAAGCTACAATATTCTATTATTTTTTTAAAAAAAGGCATTATACCTCATTTTTTTCCTGTATCAACAGTGTAAAGTCGAAGCCTCAAACTTCTGGTCTCCATAGAAACTGACCCACGTACACGGTGTCTTATATCAAACACTGCTTGTCGAAATCAATAGAGGTTTTTTGTTTTTTTTTTAATAATAATAAGTTAATCCTTGTGCACCACAAAGTACAGCACAAGGCTTACAGAAGTAAGTAGAAACAACTACATACATAGATAAAAATATGTACATAAAAAAAAATATATAAACAACAGGAAAAAAAATAAACAACAAAGCTAATTAAAAATTGAAGCAGTAAAGGCAATAAATTTACAGAATGAGAAGAAAGCCATTTTGTGGTCGACCAAAACATGAAGCGGAGGTGGAAACGTAATATTACAGGCATCGAGATCCACAATAAAATCTCTTCTCCCTTCATTAAGTTTGGAGCAATCAAAAAGCAAGTGTTCGACATTTTGAACTCCACCCACGCTGCAAGAGCACAGATCAGTGTTCGATAATCCAAATTTCTTGAGATAATAATTGAAATTACCGAGTCCAGTAAGAAATTTTGTTAAGTGAAAATCACTGAAAAAATGCTTTTTATTCAACCTTTGAGAAATTGAGGGAAAAAATAATTTGGTTAAAGAGGCAGTTGAAGAATTTTGGTACAGCTCGTTCCATAAGAGAGTGGTCTTTTTGTGATTCTCATTACGAATGTGAGATTTGGTGATGCTCACAGGATCAATGATGTTTAGTTTTGTAGCTTGCTTTGCAATCCAGTCGGCTCTTTCATTCCCTAAAATGCCAGAATGACCTCGGACATGAGAGAAACAGACATTAATTCCTCTTGCTTTAAGCTGGTGAAGAGTGATTTGAAAATTTACTACAATTTTGTTGCAGGAAGAAATATTACTAAGCAAAAATAAAGATGAGAGAGAATCAGTACAAATAAGGAACCTAGATGACAGAGTACAGTGGCTTACGATCCATTTGAGCGAGTTACTGAGGCACAGCAATTCTGCTTGGAACACACTACACTCATCAGGAATTCTAAAGTGTTCCATTTCAACTACGTCTTGAAACACAACAAAAGCAAGGCTAACACGGTGGTTGAGTTTACTGCCTTCAGTAAAACACACTACAGGAAAATTGCTAAGAACATTGTCCTTATAATTTATAATTTCGATAGGAACACGTTCAGCAGGATGTGGAAGATTGGAAAAAAACACTTTGGAATCTTGGGTAATTTTTACAACATTATCTTTGAAATCTTTATTTTGTAGGACGAAAAGGTCAATTGGGGGAAACCCCGCAATGACAAAGCAGGCTTCGTAGCTTACAGTTCTGTATAACTCTAAGTAAAATTCTTCTTTGAATTCTACGAAGATTTTGGCAGTTAATCTTTTTTTTTCAAAGCATTACCCCACACTCTAGAGGCATAGCAGACAAAAGGAACAATTCCCTGTTTGTAGATCATACCAATAACATTGGATTTCAATCCAAAGGTGTTGCAAGAGACACGATTAAGTCCTTTCAGAATGTTTTCACATTTTTTGGAAAGGTATAAAATATGATTTTTCCAACAGAATTTGTCATCAAGCATTACCCCTAGGTATTTGATTTCATTTACCATTTCAAGTCGTATGTTGTCAAAAAAGAGTTGCTTGCTGGAAAAGTCCACATTCTTTTTCTTAATTGCCATAACCTTCGATTTATTCGGGTTGAATTCCATTTTGTAATCTCTTGCCCAGTTTAAAATATCATCCAATGTGCTTTGAGCAATTTCAAAAATATCATCAAGACATTTTCCTTGAAAGCAGATGAGTAGATCGTCCGCGAAGGCTATGGTTTCACATCCTGTGATCTTCGAAAGCCTAGCAAGAAGGCTGTTCATAATTAAATTCCACAGAAGTGGACCAGAGACGGAGCCTTGGGGACAGCCCCTTTGCAAGGAACGGGAAACTGAAACACGACCGAGCGTAAGAGAAGCAGACCTATCATTCAAGAAATCTCTAATCAGATGAAATATGTAACTTGGAATAGCGAAATTTTGAGCAAAACGAGAATAGCCGGCCACCAAGCATGATCAAAAGCTCCTTTGATATCGAGAAAAATTAAGATTGTAAACAGATTTTTCTTCTTGCCTCTATCAACTACGTCTTTCAGGTAAAGGATAGCATCTTCACAACATTTTTGTGGAGTGAAACCGAACTGGGTCTCGTTTAAGAGTTTTTTACTGTGCAAAAACCAGGAAATCCTGTTAACAATCAGCTTTTCAGGACATTTTCCAATAGTTGGTAGGAGGCTGATACATCTCAAATTGTCTAGATGTGGAGCACGAAAGTCATTATTTTTCGGAATTAAAAAGATGTTTGCTTTCCTCCAGGAGCGCGGAAAGGTACTAAGCTGTAAACAAGCATTAAAAAGTTTTGAAAAGAAACAGGGGAACATCAAGTGAATACGTTTCAAAGTTTCATTTTGAATGCAATCATGACCATTAGATTTATTAAACTTAAGGGAGTTAATAACTCCATCTATTTCTGCAGTAGTAAATAGAGGATCAAGACTCGAAGAATAATTTTCCAAGGCTTTAGTTCGTTGCAATCCGTGGAAAGGAGTATCCGTATTAATAGTATCGATAGGAAAGCATTTTTTATAAATCTCATTTATAGTTTCTTCAACAGAAGAACTATAAATGAACCATTTGGAAGACGAATCCCAGAGACTTCAATTTTTTCATGAAGTTTTGTTTTATACCGTACGTATAGATTATCCTCTACGTTAATATAGATTATACCGTACGTTAATATCCTCTAGAAAGTCCTTCCAAGATTGAACTTTAGCCTCTTCAAGCATTGAACTGTAATTTTCTTTTATTTGTAAATACTTCTGTCTGTAAAGATTTCTAAGAATAAAATTTCGAGTTCTTTTATACCTGCGCCTAGCAGCATTGACCCGTTTCCTCATACACTCAATCTCTATACTCCACCAAGGAACCCAGTGCATTCGTATCTTTTTTTGAGGCATTGAGGCTTTAGAAGCAGAAAGGACTTCATCTTGAAAGTTTTCTATAACAGATATTAAGGTGTCCACATCAGCACAAGAATCTATACGATTAGAAAGGTCAACAAAAGGTTGCTTGCAAAAAAGAGTCAAAGCGATCCCAATTTACCTTCTTAACATTGAAATATAGAAAATTATTGAATCTGTTAGAGGTAGAAGGATTAGTTGTCGCAGTAACTTCAAATTCAATTGTATTATGATCGTAAAGGGATTCATATTCTGGAAAGCACCAATATGAAACGTCACCTAGCACATCTGTTCCCACAACAGTTATATCAATATAGCTGGAACCCTAAAAGCCACTGAAGGTAGGACCACAATCTTCATTAATTACAAATACGTTGTTCATACTTAAAAAGTCACAGAGCTTAATACAGCGAGAGTCGGAAACTGGACTGTGCCAGAGTTCGGACTTACTGTTAGCGTCCATACCCCCAGATTAGCCTACGGCAATCTATTACGGCAAACACACCACTGATTTTATATAAATCCAAATCAATATTTCTGTTGGGTTCAAAATTGTAGGACAGAGGAATAAATTTGAAAGCATTGAACCTTGATGTGAATAAAAACCATATTGTAATCAACATTATTTAAATCAAAAAAAGTTGAAAGTTCTTGGTTACGAACAATGATCGCCACCTTGATAGTATCACAACCTGCATTGAAGTACGTGCGATACGAAGACGGAAAGAAAGGAAGAGAACCATTATAAGCGTAAGGCTCCTCAACAAGAGCAACATCTATGTCCGAAGTGTCCATGTTAAGGATAAGCTGCTGAGTAGCAATCTTTGAGCGGTGAAGGTTAAGCTGAATAACTCAAGATTTGATCTGGACGAATTAAACACGAGAAATTCTTGAAATGTTTCTGCTCTTTATAAAAATATGCGTGGGACACTTATCCGCAAAAGGTCTATGTTTAACATCAACTTTTTAATTGGTATCCTTTATCTTTTTATTGTAGCGAATGAAATTAACGCAAACTTGGCTTACTGTATTCTCGCAATGTTCACTTTTATGTTCTTCAGCACATTTAAAACAAGCAACTGAATTCTTACAATCCACTGCTTTGTGATTATATCCAAGGCACTTAAAACACCTATTTATTATTACAAAATTTTCGACCCTGCAAATAGACCATTCAAAGTGTAAATAACCAGAAGATAAACAATTTTGATGGAGTTTAGGTGGAAGTTTACACACAACATGTCTGGTATTTGGAAATTTCTTCAAGGTGAATTTTAAGTTAATGTCTTTGCTACTTTCATCGTCCGCAAAGATGTCAGGATTTTGATCAAATATTATGTTAGCAATTTCATTATTGTCAATTTCATTTGACACATTTTTAACAAGAAGGGCCTGGTGATTCACTTGAACGCCAACAGATGGCGCAATGAAAAAACCAGAGCATTGAACTTTTGTTGCTGTTTAGGGATTGGTATTCTTAGGGAATGCTTGGATGAAACAGGTGCTTTCTGTAGACGCGCTCGAAAATGTGTAGTTTGAAAGCTGTATACAAAAAATCTATTCGCTGTATTTAAGTCTATAATTCATTCTTATTCTGGATGCCCATGAATCGATGTCAAATAAATATCGTGACTTGGATGAGGTGAGTCATTCCTTTATTTGTCATAATATTCCTTTATTTGAGTCTGACTAGAATTTATACATTCTTTTGATTCTAAGTGGTTTAAATCCTTAATTAAAACAACATTTTTGGTCCGTCGTTAGCCGCAGAGCCCTATGGACAATGACTTCCAAATCGAAAATCTTAAAAGCAATTCAAAATTTCAGTAATGTCTGTAAAGAAATTGAGAGAATTGAGGAGAGAATTAAAAATGCAGTTGAAAACGCAGATAGTTCAGATGCATTATTCAATGTGCTAAAAACGAAAGTCAATACTTATGAACAAAAACTAGAAAAGTCGTTTTCGAATTTAGATGTTAATGATAGTGAAGAGAAACTTGAAAAATATTTGGATTTTCAGGATGTGTTATTTGAGTGTGCCGTGCTTTTGGAAAACACTAAACCTAAAAATAAAACGGAAAGTCAAGCTGTTAGCTCAAATGCCAAAATTCAGGCTTCTAAAAAATTGCCTAAACTTGAATTGCCTCATTTTTATGGAGATATGGAAAATTGGATATCATTCAAAGAATTATTTCAAGCAACGGTAATTAATAATTCAGAATTATCCAAAATAGACAAATTGCAATATTTATTCGCATCTACCAAAGGTAATGCCGCAAAATTAATTCGTGGATTTGCAATTCGGGAAGAAAATCTAAAAAATTGCTGGGAATTGTTATGCGAAAGATTTGAAAACAAAAGTCAGTTAGCTAACTGCCAAATTAATAAGTTATTTAATCTAAAAATACAAAACGCAAATTCAGCTAAACTGCTATTCGAGATTCTAGATAATTGTAATGAATGTATTAGAAATTTAAGTGTTTTGGGTTTGGAAGTAAATGAATTAACAGAGCTGATTATAATCAATCACTGCGTTTCGAAACTGGACGACGAGATAATTCACCGCTGGGATTTGACCTTGAACCCTGATGCGTTTCCGACGCTGAATTCTTTTAAAGCCTTCATCGAGAGGGAGGCGAGATCTCTAGACAGTCGTAGCTCAGCTAAACATAAACAAATGCGGGGGAACCTAACTCCTGAAAAGAAATTCTTTCCAGATGGTCTAAAATGTAGTCAGACTGAAAAGGGGGACCGGTTTAGTCGAAGGGTGGCAGACCGGGCAAGAAGAGGAATAGTTCATAGCGTAACTGAGGGGAAAAGTGATTCTTTTTCTTGTTTTTTGTGCCAGGGAGATTCAAATCATCCTCTTTATAAATGTCCTGTTTTTAACCAAATGAAAATCGAAGAACGATTGAAAGCAATAGAAGGAATTTGTTGCAGGAATTGTCTTCGCAAAAACCATAAGACGGATAATTGCAAAATAAATATCGGATGTAAAGTTTGCAAAAATCGACATCACACTTTACTTCATAAATATAACGTAAATCTTCCAACTGAGACGGGCAGTAATCCAGATGTCATAGCTGTTTCTAATGGACTTCAGCGTCAAACGAATCAGCAAAATAGTTCTGTACTTCTCTCAACGGCCGTAATTAAAGTGAAAGATTACTCGGGAAAATTTATTGAATGCAGAGCTTTAATTGACAATGCATCACAGCTCTCATTAATTTCAAAAAAGGTAGCGGATAAATTAAATTTACCATTAAAAATTACAAACCATAAATTAACCGGTATTAATGGGATTAGTGCAGAAACTGCATTACATAGTTGTCAGATAGAATTCACTCCTCATTTCTCATCTAAATTATTTAATCTTAAAGCTCTTGTTGTAAATAAAGTGACTTCACCTCTCCCAAATTTCGATATTCAAATTCAACACTGGCCGCATTTGGATAATCTTATACTCGCAGATCCAAATTTTTATATTTCGCAACAAATTGACATTTTGCTCGGTGCAGATATTTATGCACTCCTCCTGGATGGACTTCCCCTTTTTGGACCTTCAGGAACTCCAACTGCAATTTCAACTAAACTGGGATACATTTTAACTGGAAAAATCTATACTTCACAAATGCCCGACTCGATGGTTCATTCAACTTTGTGTGACCAGTTAAATAAATTCTGGTCAATTGAAAAGATCCCTTCGAATGTCCCAGTTGAAAAAAAATATGATCCTTGCGAGGAATTCTATCAACAATCGGTTTGTCGAAATGATGAAGGCAGATTTATAGTCAGCCTTCCATTCAAAGAGGACAAAACTCTTGGGGAAAGCAAAGAAAGAGCTATACATCTGTTTTTTGCCTTAGAAAATAGACTGAACCGAAAACCACCATTAAAAGAAAAATTTAATAAATTCATGAAGGAATACTTATCGCTTGGCCATATGAAGGCAATTTCGATTGACAGGGAGAAAGAATCGCCAAATTGTTATATCCCATATCACATGATTCAAAATGACAACTCCAGTACAACTAAGTGCCGGGTCGTCTTTAATGCGTCAGCTAAAACAAATAATGGCAAATCATTAAATAATATCCTGCTGATAGGACCTAAACTACAAACTGATATTTTCTCTCATTTAGTCAAATTTAGATCATACCGTGTAGTTTTCTCAGCCGACATCGAAAAGATGTATCGTCAAATTCTAATTGCCGATAATGACCGTAAATATCAAAGAATCGTTTGGCGATCATCTCCATCAGATCCCTTAATCTCTTACGAACTTCAAACTGTAACTTACGGAACATCCTGTGCGCCTTTTCTAGCGTTGCGAACATTGCAACAGTTGTATGTAGAGGAGGAACAAGCTTTTCCAATCGCCACAAGTTATGCTAAAAATCATTTTTATGTAGACGATTTGTTGACAGGAGCCGACACTGAAGAAGAAGCTAAAGCCATTATTGCCGAAATTCAAAACCTAATGAAATCAGGGGGATTTAGTCTTCGAAAATGGTCTAGTAGCCATAAAATTATTTTGAAAGATTTGGATAAATCCTTGTTAGCTACAGAATCTATGCATTCGTTGTGCGATGAAGAAGTAAAACAGCGGGTATTAGGTATTTTTTGGAATCTTTTAACAGATTCGATTCAAGTTAGAATTGCTGATGGAGAAATCGTAAATACAAAGAGGCAACTTCTATCAGTTATTGCTAAAACATTCGACCCACTGGGATTGTTTTCGCCTTCTGTCATCATATTAAAAATTATGTTGCAAGAACTATGGAAATCGAAAGCCGCTTGGGATGATCCTGTTCCTCTTACCATTCTAGAAACTTGGACAAAATTTAAACAACAAAGCTATAATCTAAACTTGATTTCAGTTCCTCGATTCTTGGGAGTCGACAATAATTCTGACATCCAATTACACGGTTTCTGCGATGCATCTACAAAAGCATTCGCTGCCGTGGTCTATTTGAAATCTGGACAGAATCAAGTATCTCTCGTAAGTGCTAAAACTCGTGTTGCTCCTATAAAACAGCTTACTATCCCAAGGTTGGAACTTTGCGGAGCACTTCTACTTGCTGAGCTAATAACTGCCATCGAAAAAGCACTATCTTTCCCCATAAAAGAGCGATATTTATGGACAGATTCAACAATCGTGTTAAGTTGGATAAATAAACCCCCAAGCAAAGGGAATATTTTCATTCAAAATCGGGTTAACAACATCTTAAATTTAACTTCAATGTCTGATTGGTATCACATTCCTGGTAAACTCAATCCAGCCGATTGTGCTACTCGAGGACTTCTTCCAGAGCAACTCAAAGATGCATCTTATTGGTGGAATGGTCCTGATTGGATCAAACAAAATTTTCATCCTCTTGTACCGTCCTTAGAAGTGCTAACTACCAACTTAGATGAGCCAGACTCTGTGCCGGAACCTACTTCCGTAAATGCGGACAGAAATCCTTTGAATGACGTGCTAGTCAAATTTTCATCTTACACCAAACTTATAAGAGTATTTGCATGGGTTAAACGTTTTATTCAAAATTGTAAAGCTACCTGTTCAACCTCTAAATCAGTAGGGCTCCTTCAAGCAGAAGAAGTAGAGTCTTCACTTAAAAATCTAGTTAAACTCATTCAGCAAGCTGAATTCTACCAGGAAATTAAATGTTTCAAATTGAACAAACCCATACCCAAATCTAGTAAATTACTCCCTTTAAATATATTTTTGGATAAAGAGGGGATTCTCAGAGTGGGAGGTCGACTTGCTAAACATCCGACTCTACCCTATGATCAAAAATTTCCAATAGTCATCCCCAAAAGACATCATATAACTCCCCTTATAATTCGACATTTTCACCAACTCAGTCTCCATTCTGGACCAGAATTGGTTTTATCTCTCATTCGACAAAAATTTTGGATTCCTGATGGTCGTTCCACGGTTCGTCGAGAAATCAAACGTTGCATTGTCTGCTGTCGATTAAATTCTAAACCTTCAAACCCTAAGATGGGAGATTTGCCAAGTAGTCGAATTACAAAATCTCGTCCTTTTGAAAGAGTTGGGATAGACTTCTCAGGACCGTTAGTCACAAAATGTCAGCATCTCAGAAAGGCTACCCAATTCAAGTCTTATCTTTGTTTATTCATATGCACAGCGACTAGAGCCGTTCATCTCGAACTCGTGTCCAGTATGTCTACGGAAGCATTTTTAGCTGCACTTCGTCGATTTATAGCACGACGAGGTCATCCCACTGATATCCTGTCAGATAATGGATCAAACTTCATAGGTTCAGATAATTATCTAAAGCAATTATTCCAGTTAGTCCAAGACCAGTCTGTACAAAATTTCCTGACTGTGAGAAACATCAGTTGGAAATTCATCCCACCATATGCTCCCGATTTCGGTGGTGTCTGGGAGTCATCCATCAAACTCGCCAAAAGACATCTCTTTAAAACCTGTCAAGGACATTTGCTTAATCTTGAAGAACTGTCTACCCTCTTATGTCAGATAGAGGCCTGTATTAATTCAAGACCTCTAGTACCACTTTCCAATGATCCAGCTGATCTCAGGGCTCTCACCCCTGGACATTTTCTAATCGGGGAACCTCTTCTTGAGCTTCCTGAAGGAACTGATCTCACTAATCAAAATCTTAGTCTTTCTTGCAGATGGAAAAGTCTTTTACAGTTAAAACAGCAATTTTGGAGTAGATGGACTAGAGATGTCCTTCACCATTTGCAAGCCCGACGGAAGTGGCATCAACATCGTCCTCCTTTGAGTGTCGGAGATCTCGTCCTTATTCAAGCTGACAACATGCCTCCATTATCCTGGCCACTGGCGCGTATCCTGGAGATAATCCCCGGAACTGATGGTATCCCTAGAGTTGCCCTGCTTCGTACTTCATCAGGACCTGCCAAAAGAGCCATTAACAGACTCATTGCACTACCGGTACCGACATGCCGCGCCCCGGAGGATGGTGATTCACTTGAACGCCAACAGATGGCGCAATGAAAAAACCAGAGCATTGAACTTTTGTTGCTGTTTAGGGATTGGTATTCTTAGGGAATGCTTGGATGAAACAGGTGCTTTCTGTAGACGCGCTCGAAAATGTGTAGTTTGAAAGCTGTATACAAAAAATCTATTCGCTGTATTTAAGTCTATAATTCATTCTTATTCTGGATGCCCATGAATCGATGTCAAATAAATATCGTGACTTGGATGAGGTGAGTCATTCCTTTATTTGTCATAATATTCCTTTATTTGAGTCTGACTAGAATTTATACATTCTTTTGATTCTAAGTCGTTTAAATCCTTAATTAAAACAACAGGGCCGGATTTTTCCCTTTGGTTCAGCCGATTGAAGTAAACGATTAGTTTTCAATTCATTTTTTAATTTGTCTCGGTCAGCCGAGGAGCAACATTGAACAATAACTTTATTATTAGCTATTGCTCTAACATTTTTAATTCCTATTTTCTTCTCTCTTGGATTTATAACTTCTTTTAGCATTTTTTGCACATCATTGAAGAGGCATTTTCAAAGCTTTCAGTAGCGCTGACAATAAGAGGACAACTATTTTGCGAATTGTTTACAAAATCGCCCCTAGATGGCGATACCACTTCAGCGTAAGATGGCCTTATAACCAAAGCAGCCAGACTTTCTTTGCAAGCCTTGCGATAATTAATGGATTGTAATCGTTCAAAACTTTTAGTAGTTGAAATTTTTAACTCACCCAAGGCATTCTTGGCTTGTTCCCTCAACTCAGGGTTCATGTTGCACTTCAAAACGAGCGCCATATCAATAGTTTCAAATTGATTTTCAAGAGACGCGTACAACTCATCAAGCACACCGTCCGCCATCTTGAACTCCTTCTCACTCATCAATAGAGGTCGAAGACCGACACTAAAGATTTTTCACTCGAAATCCCTCAAACAATCAGGTGTCGTCCTCGTCATCTGACCACGGTTCAAAATTACGAGGTCCGTCCCAAAATAGCCCAAGTGTTGCTTCAAACGGGACGTCTAATGTAACTAAACCTAACCTAAACCTAAACCCTCAAACAATATCCAAGCCTTTATTCTCCTATCAAACTCTCAAAAGCACATTACATCATTTTTATTGCTTGAAACCACCACTGGAGTGCCATACAGAACATACCAAGATATCATGCACCCATATATCGAACCAGATAAAGAGAAAAGAAGGAATTAATTGTGTTTTTTTAAGTATTGATTTTACAAAAACATTTTAATAAGAAAGTAACAGGAATTCGAAACTTCTATGAAATCATTCACAGGCATTAAGATAATTTATTTATTTAATGTATAAACTTGAATTAAAATTTTTAAATATATTTATTTTATTAATTAGAATAATTTGAAAATTTAAAATGTATATTACACAAGATGCATATCTGATGCAATTTTCAGATCGATATCTGTATTATTTTTTAAAATATCCAATTGTTATGAAAAAAAAGGAATGAGTGGTAAAAATCAACTCCTTTTAGAACTTTGAAACTTCTACACATATAAGTATTTAATTCCTTTCTTTTCACTAGAATTCAGAGAGAGAACAATAAATCCTTTTTGAACTTAAATGTTTTATGATTCCAAATAGTCTATACGTATATTTAATTAACGATTTAAAATTGTTATACAGATTTAAAATGTGAATGAGTAGTATAGCCTGTTAAGTAGATGAGTAGTATAACAGGAGTATAACCTGTTAGTTGTCAGCGAGTTAGTAAACACGATGCTAAGAAAATCTTAAATAAATATTAGTTTATTCTCCCTCAGATAGAATAGGGAACAAATTATTACTTAAAATTGATGAATATGTTTAATAAGTTCTTATGAATAATATGATATTAAATTCGTATAAATATTTCGAAATCCATACTTACAGATTTGTTATTTGTAATAAACCTGATTGTGAAGGAAGTTTCTAATTACACTGCCGGCCATTAAAATTGCAATATCATGAAGGAAAGCAAATAAAAAAATATTTGTTGTAAGTAAACAGTATGTCATGAAGAAAAAATGTTTAAATTTGCAAGTAGTTTGAGGAATTGCAGAAATGCGAAATTAGTAGAAACAGCTACCACCCCTGTCAGCTAAAACGGCCTTCACCCGGTTAGTCATAGAGTGGATCAGGGTTTGAATGACAGAAACGGTGCAGCTCATTCTATACTGCTTTGAGTCTAAGCCACACTGCATCAACTGCATTAGCTGGAGAGTTGTGGCGGGCAGTCTCTCAGCAACCCATGACCAGATGTTTGCATAGGGTGACAGATTTGGAGTCTGTGCTGGCCAAGTCAACAATCGAATACCCTGCGTATCGAGGAAGGTCAGAATATGACGTGCAACTTGTGATTCTAAATTACCGAAAGCAAGCACGCGACATGTGGTTTCCTCGGCGCCTCCAAACACATATACGGCCATCAGAATACTGCACACAGAATTCCCGTCTCGGAACTCATCTGAAAAAACGATATTGTACCTCTCCTGTATCCAGTTTTGTCGTTCGGTGCACCAGAGTCGCCTTCTCTCTCTATGCTGCATTGTCAAGGGAAGCCGCCGAATTTATAGTCGTTGTGCTGACAGTCCGTGCTGCTGCAAGCGTCATCGCACCGTAAGAGCGAATACAGTACGTGATGCAAACATGGTTATTTACTAACAAATGATCCCTAATGTGGTTGTACAGTTTTGCAGAGCCGACTTCACAATATATCTTATCTTCTCGGACGTTAGTCATCTGAGGGGGTTCAGATCCTGCCTGCCACTCAGTATGACCCTCAGCAAACCATTGATTCCATATTCGCAGGACAGTGGTTGGATTTCGCCCAATGTGACGGGCGATATCATGGAACGATAATCCACACTCTTGACAGGCAACCATCCTGTCTCTATCGAATTCTCACACTTGCTGGTAAGGATTCCTTCTTCTTCTTCGATGCACAATAAAATATTCTGAGCAGATTCCAACTATACAAAACGCTTTCCGAATGAGAAATCCACTACACATTTTTTTCTTTTATCCAGTGGTTCATTTGTCGCTTCTCCCCCCTTCATCGTCAAAATGTACTGAAATACTAATAGTTTATATATCCCAACCTTTTCGTCCTTTCATATGATTTTGACTTTCGTCGGATCATTCCTTCTTGGTGTTGTCAGAATTTTAATGTCCAGGAGTGTGCTTTTCCAGCAATCGGCATCCTTAAAACTATAGCAAACATTAATTATCTTTAAACTAATTTTTCGTCACAGATTTGTTTTTTTCGATTATATGTTTACTTTTATTTTCCAAATTTCGATTCTTTGTTACCTGTCACACGATATAAATTTAGAAAGATTGGTGCAATATTAAAAAAAAGTGATAAAGGTAAGTATGTATCTTGAACCAGTATATAATCCAAGCAAACCTCATTAATATGTTTCGACGCATTCAACAAACATTCTCATCTAAATAATTCAAGGCAGTCCAAACATATTAACTCCAAATTTGCAAATATATATCAGGCGAAATGAATTATTTATTAAATTAACTAGCCGAGAAGGCTGTTGATAATATTTTCAAAACGGAGGTGACGAGAATACAGATGATTCTACGTGAGGGGAAATGGTGAATAGGGAATTTCGTTTCGTATGCATAATTAATAGACAGATTAGGTTTACATCAACCAAATTAATTTTCTGACAGTGGAGGCTTTTGACAGTTTAGTTTAGTTAGATTAGCGTTCCGTTTTCAAGTTTCAAAACTACTAATTTAGGTCGGACCTCATTATTTTGAACCGTGCTCAAATGACGGCTTCTTTTCCAATTGCTACTCCATATCAAGGTGACTTGGGCTTTCCGCAGGCAAATAGTGCTAGAAAAGATAATTTACCGCGTAGCATTTAAATATAGAAATCTACTTAAAAGAGGTCATTTATGGCTTTTAAAAGCATTCTGAAAATATAATGAGAATTTGTTGTGTGTGCTATATGTTAGCATTACTAAAATTTAGGATCAATCATTCAAAAATGTTATTTTTTTTATTCAGAACATCAGTTTTCTAAAGTTGTTGTTTTTAGAGTATATAAAAATAAGCATGGAGTTAAACAAAATAACATAAAGAAGGAAAACAGAGTGTAATGATAAAATAATTACATTTAAATTGAAAAGTGCAGCGAGACTTTACGGAGCAAAATTGTTTTGGTTTTATAATATATAAATAAATTTGTCTTCCTTGCCAATAATTTAGAAGTGCATTAATTTTTTAAAAAAGTATTTTAAAAGAGAATTTTAAAAAAAATGGAAATTTCTTTGTAATTAAAAAACTGAAAAAAGTTTCGCACTTATTAAAAAAATACAAAATTCACAATTTTTTTTAAATGTGTGATTGACAAAAAAAAATAAAAATGTATTAAAAAGCTGATTTTTGTTCAGTTAATTTCCCAGATTTACTCTTAAAACAAAGCATCAACAACTAGTAGAGCAGGGTTGTCGGTTACCGTCTGATAACCTATCAAATAACCAAACTTTAAGGGTAAGTAAAATACTCATAAAGAAGCATTTTCTGTATTACAATGTAGGATCATAAAAATGTTTTGGGGGGGAAAATATGCTGAGTAACAACAAACGAAAACTCTTTACAATAGGTACAATAATAAGGTTAATATTACAGTAATTGCAAAATTGTGCCTCCATCAACATCGATACAGGCCTGGTAATGTCTAGCAAGTGGTTACTGTACTCTTTATTTGTAATTGCAGCAGCAACTGAAAGTTTTGCAATGAGATCCTCATCAGAGTTAACTGGAATTTTTTAGACACTGTATTTTTCCGCCTTGCTTGTACTCACTTATACTTATTTGTTCCGAGTACACTTTTTATTTCTGACTCCATATTGCTATACAAAAAGTGCTTTTTATATGTATTTTGCCTACCTTTAAAGTTTGGCTCATGAATTCAGCGACACCTAGTAATATTTCACTAAGAAGCAAAAAATTTATCAAGGCGGTTATCTAATTCACTACAAGAAAAAAAATGGCATCATCAAACTGCAATAAAAATTTATGAACAATAACTTATAATGAGATTAAAAAAAGCTTTGAAAACTCCATTGTATCCTTAAGGTTATTTAAGTGACTTTTGTAGATAGTGTCAAAATAATTAGAAAAGAATGTTGTCGCTTCCTCCTCAACTTGAAATGAATGAAGTTTCTGCATCACGGAGCGACGACCTATAGGAAACAAAAATTACCGAACTATTTTGCACAGGATGTTTGTTTTTGCGATAACATGTGACTGTTTTGCAAAGTGGATTATCATGGGATTACTGTCTTTTAAAATTAAGAGGTTTTTTTTCGGCGGGGGGGGGAGGGGTTGGACACATCAAACAAATCTATTGTCAAAGATAAAAACGCTTCTTCTTAAAAAAAAAAATACTTCGGTTATAATGAAAGAGTAGATCATTTGATTATTATTCGTTTTTTAAGTTTCTGGTGAAATTTGTGTGGAAAAGAAAGCGGCGCATTGTGAAACAAATTTTGAAGTAAAATATGTAAAATTCAGGAATAATAAGTGGGATGTTTTTCTAGTTTAGCATAACCAGGACAGACTGCAGTCGATAAAACCAAAATGCAGAATTTCCCATTTTTCAAATTTAGAATTTCAATATTTCAGAAATGTAGACTTATTTTCTTTCACCAAATGATTTAATATACACAATATATAAATTTGAAACTTTTGAATTATATATAAAGTCCAAACAAGATTCGATGTTATTTTATATTAATATTAATTATTATATTGATCATTGCCTATATTAAATTTTCAGTAACATAGTGTTCACTGCTTGTAGTAGGCAATTGCTTTAGCATAACCAATGTTTATCTCAATACCTTGACTATTTTCGGCTACAATGTGCTCTAAATGGACAATTTCATAATAATCCACTTGTATGTTAATATTGTCACATAGATACTTTACTATAGAACTTAATGACACACACAAGAGGTAGAGCTAAACCAATTTATTAACTGAACTCAGAACTGAGAATACAGTAACTGACAAACTTTCTGCTTTTATATAAGCAGAGAAAGTTCCAGAATACTCTTCTGGAGACAGTAAGAAAAGTCCAGAACACTTGTCTGGTAAACTAAACAAATGTCCAGAATCTTCTGGAACATGAAATAAAGAGAAACATAAAATCAAGGAATTAAATACTTACGCAAACTGTGAATCGCATTCTCTCTAGAGAGATTCTAACTTACAATCTCTTGATTATGAGATCAGTGCCATGACCATTCGGCCATGGAGAGTCGATTGTCTCTTTTCAATACGGCAATATGAATATTTTAAATTCTAAAAGGTTAAACTAAAAAGTTAAAAGGTAAGTTCTAAGAGGGTTAAATAAAAAAAACCAAATTCATGGTCTACTTTGAACTTTTGTTTGGCCATGCTCATGTTTGTATTGTTAGCAAAAAAATAATAAAATTACCAAAATTTCAAAAAATAAACTGAACATCTTAATATTTTTTTTAAGTTAAAAGAACAAAAAGTCAAAAATCTTAAAAAATGATATTTTATACATATACTTTTTACTTAATGAATAATATTTATTCTTAATATGTACACAGTAATTTATTATTTTTTTTCAAAACATGGCGGTTTTGAATCGCAAATGAATTCCCCATATTTTTGAAGTGAAGGAGCTATTGACTCTAATATATAATATTTCTTTTCTGTTAGAATTTCATACATTTGTTTATAAACCATAGGTTGATAAAAAAAATCAAATACAATATTTTCAACTTTTATGCAGCCAATTCAATATATTCAATATACACCATAAAAAACTTTATTTGTTGTTTCATAAACATTAAATAAAAGAAAAAGAAATATTGCAGTAGCAATTGGATATCACTATAGATTTATTTCAGCAAATGAGTGAAAGCTTGCTCACAATTGGCTACTTATAATATAAATATTTTTTGGAACTCATCGAAAGTAAACGAAACTTAGTAGAATCAGTCGAAATCGTTTGGTAAAAATTTATGTTCGGCTTTGATCTAGTGGTATGCTCTCGGTTCCAGAGCCGGAGACTCCAAAATTCGATACCCGAATCTATGGAAAAATTACCATGTTTGTGACGTCAATATAACTTTGAAAAATAAATAAATCTATGTAATTTTTAATACTAATTCTTTTATAATATAGTTTCTAAAGCAATTTATTTATTTAACAATTTAGTATGCAGAATGGTTAAGAAAACCACAAAAATGTTTTATTTTTAAGACAGAAAAAAAACTCGAAGATAGAAATATCTATTATACACGGGAGAATGAATTGTTTATTTTTTTAAAAGTTAAACATCTCGCGGAAAAATGTAGCGTCCTTTCTCTCTACTGAAACAAAAACAAACTTCAGCAAAGTGAAGACCCTGGAGTTGTCCGCAGGTGATTTCTGACATTAAATAGCGCAAACGATAAATAAATGTTCCTTTCTTCTTGGAGAGTATTTTTACGAGTCGTTTGCTCAGGCAGGAATGACAGGTGACGCCTGAGGCAGCAGACGATAGGCAAAAAAA
>JAPMOR010070179.1:0-15266 GCA_026543865.1 Argiope aurantia
GCAGATATTTCTATTCAAAATAAATGAAGATAAGCTTCTATTCACTGTTTATTAATAAACACGAGTTTTCAATGAAAGAATTTTCTAATTTTTATGTAATAATCAGATAATATTTTGATATTTTTTACCTCTCGAAAGCAAATGTTAAAGAACTTCTTTTATTATTAATCATAGTTATTTCATCCTTAGATATACTTATTTTCTGGATTTTATAACATTATTACAAGTAGTGAAATTAGTACGAGTAAGTTTCATTTAAATGGAAGCATAGATTCATTACTTATTTAAAAAATGCTACTTTGTAGTTAAATATCTAGTATCATATAATAATTTAAATATTGGTTAAATTTCAAATAATAGAACTTTAATTGATATAGCTATCCTGGATATCTTTCATAAAAATGTGGAAAAATTCAGGAACATTTTATGTATTATTTTCTGGTTCACTTTCAAATATATTACATTACATTGCTTTTGGTATTCGATTTCTTAATTGCAATTTGCGTAGAGAAATGTATGGAACCATTTTAATATCGTCTATTTCAAAGCCCGTTGTGGAATTTCCAACTACAAGCTAGCTCTCCAGATAATTAAGAACTAGTTACATCCACTCAGTACTTCTATTAGCAACGCCCCGCATTCATATCAAAGAAGGGGCGCTGACGTAATTGCCAGAAGAGCGCTTCAAACGAGCCCCGGTCCCTTTTGTTCGCACAAGTGCTTCGTCCTCTATGAGGCTTCCATACAATCGCAAGTCCACGCCCAGATTCTTCTTTTGAGCCGACTGGGAGGCTACTGTGTTGCCACTCATTAACAACCTTATTCTTCGACCTTTTCATCTTTTGAAATCGCGCAGACGATAACGACAATAAAATAAGTGGGAAAATATTTTCTTCCCTTCCGGAATGGAACACTCTGGAAAATTACCGCGCCGCCTCTTTTCGAATCGATTTAATAGGTTTTCCGTCTTATGACATAGTTCGGAATATGTATAGCGTTGGTATCATTATCGATTATTTGGGTAATTTAACTGCGACCATGCTTTCAGCTGTTCACCGTTATGATTCGTAATAAATACACGAGTCTTATTGGTTTGGGCTTGCGTAGCCTTTCACGGAACGAGTCGAAAATACTGAATTCGAATGGTAGCATTTAAATAAATTATGTGAAATGCTGTTTCGCAAGTCGAATGAAACATTGGAAGGTATTCGAAATAGAATGATTCATTTCGTATGGTGAAATGCTAGTTCAATTTATAGTTGAATTATATGAATAGAGAAGATTAATGAATTGTAGTTCAAGCACATATCGTTGATAAAAATATATTTCTATAAATGTCTTTTTTTGTTCAACCATTATTTTTACATGCCATTCTTAGAAGCAATTATACTAAACTTTTTTTATTTTAATTTTATAACTTTAACAGTTTTTTACTTTAGTTTTTGTATCTAATATCTCGAAATTTAATTTTAAACCAGATTCTGTTTAACTGAAATTCATACGATTTTAATGGCGAAATCATGACTATATAATTTAAATGATTTATAAAATGCATTTCTATGTTAAGCCGTTATTTTTATGTGCCATTCTAAGAAGCAGCTATAATAAAAACACCGACTGAATTCACTGCAAACTTTTGGCCCATGCAAAAGAAATTTCGAATAAATTTCAATAGAATAGTTTCAATACATTTTTTTAATAACAGATAATCTATACTATAAATTAAGGAAAAATGACCGAAACATAATTTAAACATACTTTTTAAAAACATTTATTGTAATAAAATTTTGTATACGTTTTAAAAATCTTATAAATTTATCTTACTTGTTTCGTCAGAATTTTATAAGTTTTTAAAGATATTTAATTCACAAATATTTACATTGAAATGAACTCTTCAGCCCATTATAAATCTTTTAATTAAAAAAAAAGACAAATTCCTTCGAATACTTAATTCCAATTCCTTGTTTCATACAAAGTTGGTTTTATTATGAAATACTTTTGATGAAAAATGCGTCTCCCTGTCTTCCTAAGTGTATCCTTCCATAAGTGTAAATCATGTTACAGGACATCTTCTACTCATCAGAAGTATCACTGAAATTTTCATTAAATTTTCTCCTTTGTGTAAATGCTTTATATTTAATAAACAGAATCTATTATCTAAAAATGTTTAAATAAAATCAAAACCTGTATAGTTAGAAATCTGTTTTAAAAAATTCCACTATTTCAGGAAATGTCAAACAACGAAAATTGCAACGCAGTCATGAATTTTCAATACCTAACATCTGAAAGGATTAACGAATAAATGCCTGTTCCTTCTACTTACTGTTTTATACTTGAAGTGAAATAAGATTATGTAGATTAACGTTTACCGTTGTCATTAAGAAAATTCTTGAAAGTATCAACTATTCTATTCTGTATGTTGTGCTCTATAGAATATTTTTTCTTACTAAAATTTTTAAGTACAATTGCCGAAAAACTTAAATAAATACTATGTTCAGAGACTCGATTATTTTATATATGTTTCTGGCAATTACTTTGAAGATATTATGCAATGCCACATTGAAATGTAACAGACTTTCTATTTCATAATATTTGTTAAATTTGATATCTGTTAATAATTATAAAAAATGAATGGGGAGCTGCATCAAATTCTAGATAGAATAGTTTTAAAATAACAATATTTTTTTTCTTTGTGAAATTCATATACGAGAAAGTAAAAATTAAATAAGCATGTATATTCTTTTGAATATTTCATAATTTTTCTCTGAGTATATACTTTAAACATTAAAAATAATAAATAAAAATCTTACACTATATGCAATCCAACAACTTTGTTCATTAAAATATTTGAAAAATTTAGATAAAAAGTTAATAATATTTCCTTAATAATTTCTCAAGTTTTGATCAAATTGCGTAAGAAGTTATGCGAGAAAATTTAAGAAACAAACACCAAAAGATAATATTTGATTATAGAACGAAAATTGTACTGCATTCTTACAGTTCATTCAATCAGCCTAAAATCAAGTGGGAAATTACCGGTTGAATATTATAACACAGTCTGGCTTCTAAGAGCTCTTTAAAATATTTTTAAAAAATAATATTTTTATAAGGTCTGTTATACGAAAAGGTGTGACAAGCCGATTACCGATTTCCGAACTCAATTACCGATGATTCAACATCGATGACTTGTCGTAAGCTCTGTTATAAACAGGGACAGTTTATTAAAAAAAAGGTTAAGTACCTACAGTTCCCTATAGTTTAAAGGCTTAATAATTATATTTGCAGTTAATGTTGGTGCTTTCACGAGTTGTTAATGGGTTTAGTAAAGTATTTTTGTTGACAAATTTGCTTAAATTTTAAGCATTTTACTAGTTTCTAAATTTTTGACACAAATATATATATGCTAATGATGTGTTTTAAAATTCATTTTTATAACAGATTACTATAAACCTCATATTGAGTTCGGTTTAGTTCATTGCTTTAAAATTTAATGCTGAATAGTTTTAACTAATCTATTAGTATAAAAAATGCGGATGTTTGAAATTGCGAAAAGTATCATTTTGTTATTTGTTTATTATCGAAATTATTACAGTTCAATATTTTAAATTTATTGCATGCTTGCAGTCAGAATCTTTTGAGCCTTTATAATGAACCAAACGATTTTTAAATGTAGTTTTATTTTTTTGTGATTTTATACATGGTGTCTTCTTTTATTCTTAGCATTGGTAATGGATTTCACTTCATATTACAAGAATACCTTGGAACTTTATAGTTCTTTCTGATTTATAGACAGCTATGGTGAAGTTAATTCGATTTTACACTTGAAAAAAATTGAAATTTTTTCCAAAATGCTCCTTTTTACTTAAGCATATAAATTAAGGACAAAAATGATTTTTTTTAAAAATATAATGTAATATTTCTTCATTGCGTAATTCACAGTTAGAATTACAGAATAGATTACAGGCCAAAGAAATTTTAGGGATCATATTATAATTTGGCTGCTAATTTGGTTACTTTATCAATAAAGAAACTGAAAATTCTAGAAAATGAAAGAATTATGGTGATATCACTAATAGACCCTGAATTTCGGTGATATATCTAGATATCTGGATACCGTGTCAGAAAACATATATGAATATAGCAGCTCAAGCTAGCCTATAAAGTCTAAGTAAATGATTTTAGAAAATCATAAATAACTTCAAATAAAGTGCTACGAAATGTTTTTGTGAAATGATGACTAATTGATTTTTTTTTGTAGTTTCCACAAAAATAACAAATTACTACATAAGAAAACTTGCATTTATTTTTTTATTAGTTATTCTTATTACATTCATTTTAAGCCTTTCATTTGTATTTGAATTAAACATATCAGAAGAAAGCCGATTTTTCTCTTTCAAAAATCGGTAAAAAGGCTGCCCTCCCTGTTAAGAAATGCATTGACATCTCGTATTCTTAAAGAGTTGATACTCGAAAGAGGACTCCACTTTGTTTTTGTCTATTAAGCAAATGTATGCTTTTGACATTCTTTGAAATTTCTCACAAAATTAACCCCTCCCTAAAATTAAATTGGACGAGCATCTTTAAACTACAAAGTTCGGGCCTCGAGTATTCAATAATGCATATTAATTATTACCATAGAAATTTTGCAGAGATTGAAAGACATCTCGGACGCCAACCGTAGTTTCATTAAATGGCGTTTGGAATAGTTTAGTAGTAGAGTTAATATTGTAAGTTTAATAATGTATAATTAATAATATGTTTAGTTCAATTTCATTGAAATCTATTACCATAGTTCAAGGTTCAGTTCACGATTTCTTATTACAAAGTACAAAAATATGATTGACATTCAAGACGTGTAGTTTTAATAGTCATACTTGTTTTTTTTTTCCTTTCTATTTTTTAAATACTTGATCTTTCTTAAAGAATATGTAATGATCTCACGTTGCCATTAGATACGTAACTGTCCAGTTAAATGTCTAAACGTAAGTTAAACGTATCTTATAGATAAGCTGTGCTTCAAATTAACATTTTTTTTTCTCATAAGAAACAAATATTTTCTCATAAGATCCTTTCATACATTTCCGAAAAGGAAGAAAATAAGGCTTTTTTTTTGGTAGAATCTATGAAAAAATTTCTCCAATGAAAAAGTTGTTATTCATTTTAATTCAGATTTTGCTTAACAATTATTCAATGAAATATCAAGGTTTCTGAACACCGGAAAAAGAGTAAAACTGTTGAATTCTCCCTACGTAGTGTTGATCGCAGATGAAACTCTCTAGTTGTTTGAATTTATGAAATCATTTGGATTTTGCTTCTGTGTTTCATTGTTTGTTTCAATCTGCGTTCATTTTCACACCTTATGTTTTATTACTATATTTACCTCTGTAAATATTATTTTTAAAAATTCTGAATTTTTGTGAAATATTCTTGCAAAACGTTTTGTTCATTCAAATGCAATGCATATTTTTCAGCAAATTTCACATAACAATTTTCAATAAATATCACATTTTCTGAACCCCGACATTCTGCTTATTTTAAATTAGTTCGCAGCGGTTGTAATACTTTATAATGGACAAAATAAAATTGAAATTGTTACATTATTTATCAATGAAAGCAGAATATTTAAGGAAGGGACAGAAAAAGAAATTTAGGAATTAGATATTTCTTTTTTTTTTCAAACATTTTGAGCAATTTTACAATTGAGTAAATGAGCATGAATTGGAACATTATTGTTTTACACTTCATTTTAGTGAAATAGATGCATTAATTTTATTTTTTAAATGCAATTTAACCGTCAGCATTATATTTTTTTACAGGTGTCTTTCAAATATTTTTAATTGAAAAAAATATTGTTTATTTATTTGAAAAATTATGAAAATTTAATCTGAACTTAGCCAAATATTAGAATTTGTTTGGAGGATCATAGCACTACAAAACAGACACGACCGCATTTTCAATTTAAAAGCATTAAATTATTTTTCACTACAGCTGCATGCAATTGCAAAGGAAAAAAAATCCATGAAACCATTTTTTTCTTTCATATCACAGCTACAATTCAAAAAACGAAACTGCATAAACTCTGATTTTGCTGCTATTTCCACTACATTTCATTGATGATTAACCTCCATTCCAATACAAGCCTCGTTAAACCGAAAAGTACCGACTGACCATTTTGCAACAACTCATTAATTCGGTAATCATTCAATTCCATACGGAAGGTTTATTCCTGGAAACTGAGCGAGCTAACCTTTTTACGCTTGCAAAATGAATGGACTGTAGACTGCTTATGACGGCGGTATACCGACCTGATTAGATACGGTTCCCGCTCTTGTGATTTTATAGACGCGGTTTGGGAGTTCTTCATGTGAAAATGAAATGATTCGAGCTGTTGAAGAGTTATTACGCCTTCGGATTCGCATTGGATTTGATTTATTTAGTTAATTAAGCCAACATTCCGTTTAAAATCTATTAAAAATTTGATTTGTAGTGATGATGACGGACATTTTTAAAATATTATACGATATTCTTGGATACCTTTAAGGTAAATGCGTTGCAATTTTAATAAATGTTAATTGAAAGAATCTGAAATATTTAAAATATATCGACAGAAATGAATTACAGGCCCTCTAAAAATCATCGAACGTTCATGAGATTAATGGCATGATAATAACAAAACGTATTGATCCGTTTTTGGTGGATTTTTCATTTATCTCAAGTTATCAAATAAACAAAATAATAATTATAAATTTGTAAATAAATAACATATCTTCATTGCAATATTTTATAATTATAGTCATTATTTTTTTGCAACAAGCAAAATATAGGTACACTATTTTATTATCTACAATTTATAGAAAAATTATAAATATAAAAATATAATATTTGATATTGTCCATCGTCAATCACCATTGTTTGACGCGGTTTTAAAAGGAAGAAAACTTTCTGCCAACATTGATTAATGCGGTCTACACATTAGTACCCGCTAATTGACATGGTCCCGCTAACTTAATGTGTTAAAAGTAGAAAATGAACCAAAAGTGCTTAATACAACTTCTCAAACATTTCAATTTCTGCCCAAATCTTCTTTAACAGTGCATAAATTATTCAAAAATACACGAAATTTTTTAGGAAATGTTTTAATTAATATTTATGTTATTAAGAAAATTCATCACATGCTCAAAAGATCGAAATTGAAACCATAACAAAACATGTTAAACTATGATGGCATGTTTTGCATTTAACGATATTAAATTCTATTAACATTCTCTAAATATAGATTATTTTTGATACTATTTGTGTATAACATGTTAAAATAATAACTAATTATTTTTTGGTGTTAAAATATTTAAATACATTCTTTTAAGATGCCAATATATTTAAATTTCCTTAGTACAAGCTAATAATATTTCAAATTGCATACCGCCCATCATATTAATTGGCGGTATTTTAACGAGATATATGATTCAGTACACAAAGAAAATCGGAAAAAAGCTGACTTGGGCCCCTAGTTTTGTTGTATGCATCGCTTATTCTGAGCAACTATAGAGCATCTTTATCCGCCAAGCTCAATATTAAATATATACATTTCATGTATTTCGTAAACGGCTCTAAGATTTGGATATTTTTTATCTATATAAGATTTTGCTTTTTAAGTTTGTCTACATAGGTGAAAAAAATAGGTTTCCTGAGAAAAAAAAACAAAAAAAAACGCAATTTTACACACACAAAAAAAAAAGCATTTTTTTTTTAATAATTGTTAAAATAAGCATATTCTACCTCCTCTTTGAAGTGTAGGCAATACAGTATAGTGGTCAGAACAAAAAGAATGACGCATTTGTTGCGTTTCCTCGGTAACTATTAGAACTTTTTCTTATCTGCTCTCATTCTGACAATGTCATATAGCGTAATCTCGGAAAACGATGCCACCATGTTAAAATTAAATGTAAGTTCAAAAATATAATTAAATCTACATAAATTTAAAATGTATACAGTAATATAGCAGATTATATCGAATAGCATGTTAAAATAAGTACTTTCATGATATTTTTTATTTAACCCGTAACTGGAGGTGGGAGTCAAAATGACTCCGCATTGTTCATAAGCTCTGATTATCACGTGATATATTGCCCTTGAATATAATCATCTCCTCTCCACCTTCAAGTTGTTCTTTCAGCAGTATATTACTAAAAGCCTAAGCATAAACAGGTGCATATAACCGATATATTCTTTAAAAAAATTTGTTATTATTTATATTGCTAGTGACTCCAATTCTTTGAAATTGCTTTTAATTTGAATAATGCAAAAAGAATAAAAAAAATATTCTTAAAATAATATTTTAAAATATTTTTTTTGTTAAATTCTAACAATTATCAACATTAGTGCCATTCCGTAATATCTAAACGAAATAAATACTCATTAAAAGATTGTTTAGGTTATTCTTATAACATCTTTCCAACATTTAATATTATAACATTTAGCATTTTTTATATTGAAATTTTTATTATTTGTGGTAACAACACGATTTCCAGGATGTATTGTGTTTCCAAAAAAATTTCCAGTGCCATTTACAAAAGGCAAAATAGAAATAATAACAATGGAGTCACTTTGATTCCATGTCTCTGGCCGCGTGAGGAAATTCATATCTCCAGTTATGGGTTAGATACTAGCTCATATACAGGTAAGATTGAAAAATATTCATATGTAATCAATATGTGATTCGTATTTAGAAATTTTAGCCGAAAAAACACGCTTTTACAACGCGGTTTTCACGATATTTTCTATTTTAAAGGATATAACCATTATTCATTAGCCCTCTAGGCATTCAAAAACAAACTAAAAAACTAAAAATCTGGCAAATGAAATCAGTTTTTTTTTCAACCCAAGAACTACATAGCACATCCATAGATGAACTCTCACGGCTATAATTTCCGCAACATTTAATTCGTGATTACATCAGCACGGCCCCGTAAGCCTCATTAAATCTGAAAATACCGACTGACCACATTGCAACAACTCATTAATTCGGTAATCACTCAATTCCGCAAGGGAGACTCTTTCCTCTAGGAGTGAAGCGAACTAACATTTTTATCTAGCAAAATGAATAATCAAGGGAATACTTTACGACTCCAGTGGACTGATTTCATAAGATGCAGTGATGAATTATCACTGCATCTATTTTTTTCGCCTTGTGTTAGATATTAAAACATTTGTTGAAATGATATTGATTTAATCGATAAATCCATTCAAATTATAAGATGAAAGCAATAAAAATAGAGTGTAAATTCTTATTTTTATTAGTGTATGGTAAAATGAAATTAGACGGTCTCCAAACATAATATTTTGGGAATTTTTTTTTGCAAAACGGCAGGTTTAAGATTTTTAATTATATTTATAACCTGCATTTTTTACTTTTTAAAATTTCTTCTACTCTAGAGGTGTTTAGACAATTTTTAATTTTATATACTTAGAATAAATCGATAAATACTGTATTCAACTTAGTCCAATATTGTGTTTATTTAGAACCAAGAAATATTTTCCATATTTTAAGCAAATGATACAGGCAATTATAACATTTAGCATCAAGAACTTGGATATTAAATGTATAAATATATTCTGGGGCTAATTGGCTGGTTGGTAGGGCCTTGGTTTCCCATCATTTGGGTTGTGAATTCACACCCCACCTGCCGAAGACACCCCGTGTACGTAGTGGCTGTTGCACTGTTGTAGTCACAAAGTCCTCCAAGTTGAGACAATACCTCTGGGGGTACTGGTTCAGAAGTGATTGTTCTCTGATCTAAGTCTAAATTACCATTTGTGGATCAGTGAAGGAAATGCGTAAATGATTTACTTTTTTTAGTTTAGTTATATTGACGTCCCGTTGTAAAGCAACACTAGGGCTATTTTGGGACGAATCTCGTAATTTTGAACCGCGGTCAGATGATGAGAACGACACATGAGCTGGCACCCCCTCTCCACACCACACCACACCAGCGGGAGGACGTTTGGCATGACGGATTTAACGTGCAACAGACACCCTTACACGACGGTCTTTGGTTGAATCGGGTCTTGAACCTGAAACCCTATGGCTCACAAGTCGAGACCTTACCACCAGCCCACCGCGGCCTATGCGTAAATGAAGTCCGCCCGTAAAATGGGATGTGACGCATGAGTAACTAGGTCGTACTCATGGCCCTAGGTGGCGCTACTGAAACAAGAAATGCTCCCTTGGTTTAAAATCGTGAATTCGTCAGCGCACTTAATTCATGTGCCGAAACATCGAGACACGTGCCATAAGAAAAAAACAAAGATATATTTTGATATAACATAGTTAAATTTTTCTTTATATGAAATTTTAAAATTTATCTTAAATTTTGCGGTTTTAAAGTTTATTATATTGTCATAGTTTGTAATAATTATGACTAAAAAATATTGTTTAGCACTTCAACTGAAAAGAATATTCAATTTACTAAGATTATTGGATTAAATAGCTTTATATTTACCTTCATTGCGGCATTTCAATATTTCCAGAAAGTTACGAGACATTTCTTGACAATGTTATGCATGTAATAGTGCATTTCCAACTTTACATTGCAGCATGCACATGTTCTTATACTGTTTTTGTAGTAAAGCACAAGCACGCCGGGAAATTCTGGGAATATATTGACATATTATCTGCAAATAAATGCATTTTATTAGCTTAGCTTGAACTTGTATAATTGAAACATAACTAAGTAGTGGTATCAGCTTATGATTTTGTTACGAAATTTCCGGGGTTCGTTTGGATAGTGGAAGTTATATGGTGTTGAGAACGCTCAATCAGCAGGCTGCATAGAAAAAGAAACAACGACGTTTATTTACACGAAGGCACACAGGACAGCACAAAAACGACAACTATATACAGCATAGAAGACGATTATCTTCAGCCGAGACGTGCAGCATACAACAAGACTCTACTGCAGACAGTAGCGCAGAGCTTAGTTCAGCCCTAGCTTGACTCCGTCTCTGCTCTGCTAATCCCTGGAAGACAAGTTCTTCACCGTCGATTCCGACTACTCTTCTCTGTCGCTTCCGATTACTCCGCTCTGTCGATTCTGACTACGACTACCACCGCTACTCTGGCAGCTGCAGACCCTTTTATAGGTCTCTGGAGGCGGAGCTAGAAGCCTCTCAACCAATCAGGAACGTTTGAGGAGTATCTCGGTTCCTAATGGACTGATCGGGAAAATTCTCGATGTTTCGGGTATAATCTATTTTGAACCTAATGTCGTCAAATTCGTCGCCAAATAGTCGCCAAGCTCTGGGACCTCCGAAGCTACACCCGGACTCTGTCCAATACAGATGACTGTAAAACATTCTTTCCGATGATGGAGCCGACTATGCTGGGAAGCTGAATTGCAGGTTTATAACAATATTCATGATTATACTGTGCTATTAAACGTGTGCCTAGTAATCTATTTTAAATTATCAGAAAATAATTCTTTTACATCTTTTGGTATGTTAAATAATTAAATATTTAGTTCAAACATTTTCATTTTGCCAAAACAAGACAAAAATGTAAGACACAAATTGTGGTGGAATGAAGATCATTATGATCCTTGCAGCAGAAGCAAGAGGACGTAAGTTTTCGGCTACTGGTCACATTTCACACAAAACAAACACAAAACACGAAGGCAAGACATTAACACGAGCACACATTTCACAGCAGCATTTCATCTCCTTATTTACAATCGCAGTGCACCATTGGATGTGAACCTAATTAGAAATCGCCATATATTATCCAAAAGAGAAGAAAGATTAATGCAACTGCCGCAAATTTTTTTTTCTTCTGAAAATATTTAGTATGCAAAGATATGAAGACAGGTGTTATTAGTGCCGAATTTTTGCCGACATTCTGCCAGTTTTGCAAACCGGAGAGACAACTTGCCCTATTAGTCTTTCAATGAACATAAAAGTATTTTGGAGCTAATTATGAATTCGGTAATCATTTGATTCCGCATGGAAGCTTTATTCCTCTCGAAATCGTTTTTATTGGTGGGATTAAATGAGTTGGATAAGACTTTATGATTTGGGATTTGGAGTTTTTTAGACAATGGAGAAATGCAACTTTCCTGCGGGTGTCTGATTTTCATTTCGAGGCCCTCTATGGAAATTCGATTGAAAATAGTTTGCTTCAATTCCTGGAGAGTTATTGTGGTAACCGAATATAATATATGTTATACTTTAAATTTATATATAAGACAATGACAAAAACTCAAGGATGTTTCTTTTATGGCACCTCTTCGGAAATTCTAAGTTTGAGAATACATTGTTTCGGTTACTGGTCGATTTTATGAGGCATACGCATTTCATTTATAACTATTCCTTTAAATCCAATACATTTGAAGCAATGACAAAAAAAAAACACCTGGAATTTTACAATATTGATCAAGGTTCGCTTTTAAATCATAATTTTATCTTGGAATTTATTATTAGATTGTTGAAAAGTTTTAAAGCAAATCATTCATATCTTATAACTTTAAACACACAATTCTTGTGTACATACAAATTATTTTTCGTGTATATCGGAAATGGCTCTAACGATTTAGATTAAATTTTAGATATAGTAGGTCTTGCTTTTTAAGTTTATCTATATAGGTGACTCATCTGAAAAAATTAGATTTTACCCAAAAAAACATTTTTTCTTGCATCACTAACTATTTTGTAATTGCGTAACTAACTATTAGAGCGTTTTTCTCTCTCTTCTCATGAAGGCAATGTCATATTGCGCCATCTTGTAAACTTTTGTGGTACTTGCACTCTTGCAATAGTATGATAACCTACTGGTACCTTAAAATTTTGTGAGATGGTGGTATTGACATTATAAGAATACGTATACGTTCGGCACACGTATAATAGCAACAAAGCATTTATTGTGTTAACCAATTCGAATATAATGTTAAAATATGTGTATTCATATTTTTTTTTTATTTAAATGATCGTTCACATGTTGGTAACGTTGAAAAATATTCATATGTAATCAGCATGTGATTTGAATCTAAATAATTTCTCCGAATAAACACGATTTTACAAAAAACTGAGAAGCTAAACTTAGTCTCCCATGTACTCATTAAGTTAAAGCTGTCTGGCAATAAAAGCTTAATGTAATAATTGATCAATATTCATTTCTAAGCCAATAAATTCTGAGCAACTAAGACAACATAAGAAGGATTCTTACTTTTGCCATTGATGACCTTCCATAGACTTCTGTTTCGGCCATCTGATTAATATAAAATTTAAAAATTGTTTAAAAAATTAATCATATTATACATTATTTTAAACATATGAACTTAACTTTATTAAGTATAGCGATTTTAGAATGGAGTTTCTGAATATAACGAACTGCCATTTCTTGAGAACGATGACGGATAAAGTTGAAGATTCAAATGCACACTATTTATTATAACCAAGAAGCATATTTCAAGAAATGATAATTTTTAAATGGAATTTTTATAAAACATATACTTCTAAAAGAAAAATTAACATTCGAATGCATTCAGATTAAAATTTATCATCTTTAAAAGAGCACTCTTTTAAACATTTAACCTCACCGATCAAATAAGAGAAAAAGGTAACATACAGTTCCTTCATTTACAGCCATATAAATGAACACGAAAACAACTTGTTCTCATTTAGGTTAATATTATTATTAATATATATTATTATTATTAGGTTAATATATATTATTATTTATAAAATCCATACGAGATACTCATGAAATAGTTCCTCGATCAATTCGGAGAATAAACACACACACACAAAAAAAACTGTGACAGTTGCTGTTAGCTCAAACGGCTACTCAAGGGTTAACTCCAGAAATCCACCGATCTTTATCGGGTGGATCTTAACACAGAACCCCGAATCACACGGTGGTTCTTACAAATTCAGGAACGTCTTCAAACACACCCGTTTCTCCGACTTCTCCATCCAAGGCTCTGACCGCTCTTCCCTTGCACTTCAAAAAATACCGCATTTTTCTGTCAAATCGCCTATCATTTTCTCATTGAAAAACGTGAGCTCCTTATCAACCAATAGTTGTTCAGCGATGCTGCCTCAATAATTTCCAGTCGACTGTGGGAATGTCTATTAATGATTCATCTTTGTATAACTGACTCTTCTCGAACACATGATAATTATATTCAACTCACCACTAATACTGGCTAAAGTCCTGAAACTTGAATTCTACACTTAATGACAATGAATACTGGTGATCGATCGTTCATCGAAGATGAGGAGACCATTCGTAATGGAAAAAAAAGTTTAACATTTGGATGTTTCAACGTTCTTCTCCCTTGAAGATATGATGGATATTTTTGAAACTATGAAATACTCATATGCTGTCCATTTTATGCCTGCAACTAATGACCAGACGCAATGACTCTACTTTTGAAGATGACCCCCAACTGGCAGTCCGAAGGCACTTAATAATGTGTGGGGTTAAAAGGGGACGTCACATCTGCATGGAATGCCAATTATCAGGCGAGGGAACCAGGGAACATTATACTTTAAAACGTGTTCAAATTAAATTTGATATGCATAAATGGATACCGTTTGGTATATTACAAATATTGATTAAATAAAATAAAATGTTTATATAATTTAATCAATTCAAACTGAATTTTGATTTCATGTAGAAATCAGATAAAAAATTAAAATGCTATGCTAAATATATATATATGTATATCCTGACGGCTAAATAATATATAACATTATTATCTTGGTTGAAGCTGAATGCAGGTTGAATAAGCAGTGAAGACACTTGATATTTTTAAATTCGTTTTATTCTCCTCCGAGTGGCAGGCATGATTTTTTACAAGACGCAGCGCGGCGCAAATGCAGAAAGCAAAAAGACAAAAAAGGACGAAAACAAATGATCACTAGTCTTTTATATAACATTGGATTTCTGGCCATGTGCCAATGGAATACATGTGTTAACCTTTGACACCTTTTCAAGGGCACCGAAGTATCACTCTCATTTGAAACGTTGTTCTGATGGCGCATTAATTTTACAGAGGAATTAATTAAACCGAAAGTGGAATTGGAGCACGAAATAAGCGAATATTTTACTATGGTTTAAATTAAGATAAAGTTTTGGAAATTAATTTTGATCAAATCAAGAGTTTAAAATATCATTATACACACACACACGCACACACACACACACACGCACACACACACACACACGCACACACACACACACACACACACACACACACACACACACACACACA
>JAPMOR010070186.1:0-11800 GCA_026543865.1 Argiope aurantia
ATATATATATATATATATTAATGACTTAAAATATGACTTTATGTTCATAATATTTTTAAATATAAGTAAACAGCACAAGTTTAAAAATTAATATTGTAAATGATGCGCACCGAAATCTAGTTCATGTGACATGCATTAAGTGTTAAGAGCATATTTATATATAAAATCTATTATTCGTACTGCACGTGGAACGGTAATTTGGCATTGCAACACAGCATGAGATAACGCGAGATATAGCAGTATGAATCTTAAATGTCTGCTACTATGAAGGAAATACTATTAATAAATTTAAAGAACCATATTTAACGACATTCAAAAGAAACTTTAATGGATAAAATTTAGTAACTATCCATCATCATCATCAAAGACGCATTGATATATTTAAAAAGAAACTGGCCGTTTATTGACATTTATGATTGAAATTCTTTCAGAAATCTAAAGAAGTTATATGGTTTATAGAATATTGAATAGCTCAGCATATATAATAAAATGCCTTTGACAGAATCTAAGATATTTAAGGGCAATACACCGTCCTCTCAACTTCCCATTATTATGTATCGATTAAAAAAATTACTGATAAAAATGATTTATAGAATGGAAATTCTTAGACGCAGTTTGCAAAATTATAGCATTTATTTTTATCCTTTTAATATATTGGACGGCTGAAAATGCATCTTAAGTTAGACTTGTCAATTGACATAATTTATTATATATCAAAACTGATAATTAATTCAATGTGAATCAAATGTGCCTTTTAGAGTAATTAATTTATTTTATATGGAATTCTTTCTCTTAAAATTATGTCATCAAACATCTGTTATTTTTACTTAAAAAATAATTCTTCCAATATCTTTCGAAGAAACCTCATTTTTGAATGAATGGAGAGAAATATCAACTAAAATCGGTAGACCAGTAAATAGGACATTGCATTTTTTTTTCTCTTGGGATTTTTTTTAAAGGCTGTTTGAAAAGTTCGATTGCAATTCTTACAGTGACAGAAGAAACAGAAATTTATATATATATATATATGATTTTCACTTTTACTTTTTTTGGTATATTTTTTCTTTGGATTAAAGTAAATGAAATATTATATTGATTAAATAAGCGCGGTTTCCGCTAAATTTGAGATGAAATATCATAGTTAATGCATTTTATAAAATAAATGTACTTTTATTAGCTGTTATAAATACATTTCTTAACATATTATTTTTCTTAATTTTTTCTTTTATTAATAAAGGATTTTGAATAGTTACTGAATTTAAATGTCTATACATATTGGAAGTTTAATCAATCTAAAGAAAGTATAATTTAGATATAATTTATAATAGATATAATTTATAATAGATATAATAGATATAATTTATGAAATTTAGTTATGAAGTCTTACCTGGTTTGCGACTATCCGGAATTAAACGAGTAATGCAAGGCATTTCTCATTTCATTACGATTTTGGATTGCATTGGCAACATTGTCAAGGCATTGGAAGCGGGCATCTGCTATGATTCGACAACGTGTCGTGGGTAAACACAATTGTGACAGAAAAGAGCAGAGTTCTGGTCGTTGTTCATTGTTTCGTCAGTGTATAACGGGCGTCTATTAAAATTCTTTTTAAAAACTAAAAACTGTAAGTTTTCATTCGTATCTTTTCATATCTGTATAATCATTTTTCAGTAAAAACATGAAATGAGTTTTCTTAAGAATTAGGCCCACGATTTACGTTAATATTTTGTTTCTGTTTCCTGCATTTAAGTTAGACATTACAGAATTTGAAATGTGAACAGTTTATATTCTTTAACTTATTTTTTTTCTCTTATAAATTCTTGAAAGGTAAGTGCAGTATATAAACGTATATAAACTACCAATACAGAGCCTTCTATATGAACTCGACGAGTTACCGGCAACTGCTTTTATGATTCACCGGGCCGCGAACGCGCTCACATTCCACATGGCTCGAGATAAATAGAGGGTTTAGTATTCAATAAGAAGTGAGAAAATACTTATTACAGCAGTGAGTATAGAAACTTGTATCTTCTGGTATTGATGGACAAAGAAATGAGTTTACAGAACTCCGACCTGTCCGGCTTTTAGTTATCCGGCTTGCCCTTCCGCCACATTAGGCCGGATATTCGGGAGTGTACTAATAAAATGTAAGAAATAAATAAAATAAAAATAAATTGATAAAAATGGAATAAATTTTAAAAAATTTATATGTTGAAAGAGCAAATCAAAAGTATTAACATATCGAAATGAAATTAATAAACTATTTGTAACTTCTTCATGGATTTTATGATTTTATCTTTACAAGATATTATTTAATATCTTTAATGTCTCAAAATATGTCTTTCATTAATGATTATACATATACGCACACACATGTAATTAATTAATTCGTATGCATACATATATACACATACATATATATACATATATGCATACATACATATATATACATATATGCATACATACATATATATGCATACATGCATATATACACATGCATACATATATACACATTGTTCTAAACGCAAAATTGTTCCAAATGGAGCCATGATTTTGCTAAAATTAGACACCTTTTTATGAAATTTTTGCTAAGCATGAAAGCACTCTTAAATGCCATAAAAGCTTCATACTAAATACCTTAAAAATTTGGTTGAATACGATTCTCATATTATAAAAATTATTTAAGCGAAAATTCGGGCTAATTTTCCTTAAAATTATTATTAACCTAATCAAAACAAATGACATCGTAGAAATAATATTTGTCTTTCATTTAAAAAAAATCCACTTCAGCGTTTAAGCGAATGAAAAATATGGAACTTCAAATGAATGGTGTAAGCATTTCCAAAAGAAGCATCGACGCAGCAGTAAGTAATCCAAATGACACGGTCTATTAAACAAATAGCTATAAATGCATTTTCACATGTGAAGAGTTTCAGTTTTCAAGTCTAAAAGCGGAAATGCTGCAGGCTACCATGTTTGAAATATGGCAAATATCACCATCGTTTATATCCGGGAAGTGAATTTCACATCTGCAGAAAATATGAGCCTTACTGAATAGAGGAAATTTTGTCTCCACTTCAAAAAAAGTCGCGAGAAGTTGAAAATGGTTCAAGTTAAAAGCTTAGTGAATGTGAAACATCAAAAATGCTCGAAAGTGGAATGAAAATTGCGGTGTAAGTGGTGATTTCTGTCGAAATGTGAACACTTTGTTGTTTTATTCATTTAATTTTTTATTTCAGTTGAGAATTTTAGAAAGAATGATACCTATTTCTTTCTAGAATGTGAAGTTCCAGCAAGGCATATATTGGATTTTTTTTTAAATAACGATGTGTGAGAATGGAGGAATAGGATAGCCCAAACATCTTTTTTTTTCGTTAGGATAAAAGAATAAAACTTATCATGAGTTGTAAAATCTAGTGATGTAGATATCAAATTAAATTTCATTATATTAATCAAAATGGTCCAGAAATCATTTGCAAAAATGATATTGAAAATAACTGAATTTTATCGAAAAATATTAATTTAACAAAACGGTCAAAAATCGTTTGCAAATGTATCACCATTAATAATTAGATTTTATTGAAAAATCAATAATTAAATTTATATGAAAATGACAAAAAAGCTGTTTGTGAATTTATTACTTAAAATAATTGAAAAGTGAATAAATAAATTTTATTGAAAAAGATCGTAATATAATTTACAACAAAATGATCAGAAATTGTTTTCAAATGCAATGTTGCGTAAAATTAGATTTTACTGAAAGAAACTTTATATTTTACTTACCCCCCCCCAAAAAAAAACCCCTTTGAATTAAATTTTTGAATAAAAAATCTCGTAATTAAAATCAAATCAGAATTTTCTTTAGTTTCTTTTAA
Organism: Argiope aurantia; assembly: GCA_026543865.1. Classification (NCBI taxonomy): domain Eukaryota; kingdom Metazoa; phylum Arthropoda; class Arachnida; order Araneae; family Araneidae; genus Argiope; species Argiope aurantia. The sequence goes on from JAPMOR010070186.1 coordinate 3,876, forward strand.
TTTAAAGCAAACACTAGATATTAATAATGTTAAGGATTAGAATTGGAATCTTACTATTAGGCATTTTTGGGGTTTTTATTATTTCTGGTCATATTTGATCAAAATGTAGTGGGGTAAATTCAGAAATAAAAATAGCAACATTATAAAAAACATGACCTATCATTTTGTTGCGAATGATTTTTAGATTATATAGAGCTAATGCTATTTTAATATTAAAAAATTATAAATATGTTGTATAATTTAAGACAAAAGTTACAATAAGCAAGAGAATTATTTTAAATAATTTTAATTTAAATAAATGACTATTTTTTACATCTTCACATGTGAAATAAGCAAAGAGAAAACACTGTAATCATTAAATAAAAAGCCTCCCCTAAGATTTCTAAGATTCTCCGCGATAATTCATCTCGAATTAATATTTTTAGAATTATATATTTATATCTGAGAACCTAATAATTTAAAAAACGTTTTGATTATAAGATCCTCACGCATGACCTGTAGATCTTTATCGAAATTTCTGCGAAGTCATCAGAGAATTAGATATATTTGTAAAGATATTTTTAATCTATTTTAAATCTTAATTGATTTCTAAATTTTTAATTTAAATTTGTCTATATTAACTTCATTCTAAAATTTTCTCTTATTTACAGATCTAATTAAAACTTTTTTATTTAATTATTTCTAGCATGCGCTTAACAAAATTGTTGATTCCGTCGTTACCATGCCAGGAACGAAGAGATAAATGTCTTTAAAAACTTCATATCTTTTTAAAAATATACTAAAGATTCCTTTACCTATAAACCCTCCGGGGGGCACCTCGAAATGAGGATGAGATGCTTCCGGCATGGTGGTTGGATCTCGCCATTCTGGAGGGAACACTAATAGGTGGGGGATCTAACTCCTCCCATTGATGACGGGACGTACTTCCTTCGGGAAGTGTTGTACCGTGGCCGGTGAGGGCCATTAGGACTCAACCACAGTTCCCGCCAATTGCTGCAGCGGTGGTCCGGCCATTCAGTTTTATGGTTTAAATCCGTGTGCCTTCGGGCAGGTCGGAGAGTTAGATGGTAAATCGATACCCGGCCGCCGGCGTCCTGGCCTAGGGGTAACGCGTCTTCCCTGTGATCTGGGCGTCCCGGGTTCGAGTGCCGGTTTGGGCATGGTTGTTCTACCTGTTCTCTCTGTGAGATGTGTGAATCTGCCCTCCTGTAAAAAGGGGTTGTGCAAGCGAATGAGTGATGCGTGAATAGTCAAGTCGTACTCTTGGCCAAAGAGGGCTATAAAATAAAAAATATAAAATAAAAAATATATATATATATATATATATATATATATATATATATATAATTCTGAAACCTCAGTAATCTTGACAAATAAAATTTTATATGTATATTTTAACACTAAAAATTTAGACTTGGGCCAATATTTGGATCCAATTAGCTATAGAAAAAATGCTCGGAATACATACATTTCAAACACTGGATTTCAAATACATAAATTTCTAATGATTTCAATAATTTCTCTGTACAATAGATTTAAACAAAAAATGCTCCTTATTGTACAAATAGACTAGAAAATCGAGGACAGAGAGCTTCCATTGGTTTTAAGATCTCGTATATCTGAAACAATACTTCTGATATTACTATACATTTATATTTTATTTAATAATAAAGAATGTAAAAAGTATTTTTTATATTTAAGGTGATCAGTAAAGTCCTTTTAAGTCCATTAAATTTAAAATGAAGTAACTTATATCGGTAATAAAAACACTTTGTTGAATTGAGTTAAATTAGGGGCAAAATAAAGAAGCTACAAAAATAATTCATAAAATAAAGGAGACCTGCCGAACAGTACAATTTAACAAATATAAGCTATATCAGAATTAAAACACAGAAAAAAGTTCCATAGAGATATCTGTAAAATTAGCGGTGTTATTTGCAAATAAAATTATGAACATTCAGTGATTTGTAATAGAGCTCACCTTAAAATTGGAAAATGTACTTTCTGTTATTAATTTACAATTTTTTTCGAACTAAGCAATGGTGAATAGAAATTTAATTCGATTTCTTCGTATGGGATTACATGACAGATCATGTGTATGAAACTCCATCGACTACATTGCTTGATCCTGTCAGCGTATCATCGATAACTGCGCTAATGTGACATGGCAGACGATTAGGGAATGTGCGCGTCGATGTATTTCATTGAATGCAAATGTGTACTGTGGCTGATGGTGGCCTTTATGAGATAAATGTCTATGTCCTTGTTTAGCAAAACAAGAAAAATGTTGTTGTTATCTATGTTTTTCCTTTTCCTAATAATAACGTGCTTCCTTTTTTTTCCTGTTCCTAATAACAACATGTATTTCCTAAAAATAACGTGTATTTCCTTTTTCGGAATAACGTGTATTTGCTTTTCTCGTTTTTCAATCTTATCAGGATAGATAAAACAAACAAAACAAAGCTTATCAGTATAAAATATGTAGAATGCGAATCTTTTTTTTTTCATGGCTATATGACCGCAAAGTTTTAACCAGGTATTTTGATTTTTGATTGCTCTCGAAAGCTGTGGGTTTGAATCCTGAGTCCCTTCCCCGGAGTGTGTATTTCAGATTTTCTATTTAATTATTTTAATTTACCTTCTTCGTTGCGTAAGTTTCACTTCACCGTTGCCTAATTTGTAAAAGTCCTAACTTAACTTAAGAATTCATCACCGTAATTATCAAATACTCTGAATAATTATCTTTTGAAGAACGACTTTGGGCTACGTTTTAACAAAATTGTCTTAATCTATTTTTCTTCTCATAAAAATAACAAAAATTATGTGTGTCTAATTAAAATATAAAAACTAAACATACTTTAGTTCCGCAAGGTATTTTTTTCCTTTTAAAAAGACCTTGGTAATTGAATAGAAGCCTTCTCACTGTAATTTGTTACAAAAATGACTCGACCTCTTATGAAAATATAAGGAAAAGGCTTTTCGCACGTCAAAAGTTTCAATTTTCAAACTGGATAGAAAATACTGCTGGATATAACGTGTAAACAACGACCTCGTTTAAAGTCGAAAACTGAATGCAACATCTGTAGAAAATATAAACGATTCTGAATTTATGATATTTTGTTATTATTTTAAAGAATTCTCTAGGAATTGAGAATGGTGCAAGATAAAAAGAAGGAGAAGGTTAAAATTCCTCTTTCAAAAGCGCAAATTGCAGTATAAGCGCCGATTTGAATCGAAATCCCAGAAAAGTATTGAGTTTTTGGTTTAGTTGTCATTTTGCTAGTTGAAAATCTTGGGAAAGAATATTTCTTTTTTTCTGGGCAGAAGTGAAAATGGCAGAACATATTGAATTTTACAATGTATAGGAATACAGTAATAGAAACATTTTGCAAATTGCGCAATATTTAACGATGCAATTTTATGGCGTGAGTCTTACACGGCGTTGTACTTATTAGCTTAGTTTTCAATAGTAACGAAGTCTGTAAAATGGTAGTTGGCTCTTAATCTTATAATATTTTTTATTTTTAAATTTTATATTTTTTATTTTTAAATTTTACTGTAAACATAACGTTTTTTTCGCAATAATTCAAATTTTTATTATTTTTATATTATTTTGTTTCATTTTGATTCTATATTTTACTATGTAAATATTTTTTACGTTCATTTTAAGATTTCCTTGTTCTTTCTTCATTGAGTATGTACATATATAAGCATGCATGAATATGTACACACATATATATTTGTATGTATGTGCGTAAGTATGTACGTATGTATTATTATCTCAATGATACCGTTGTGCTAGTTTTTCACCTTTCGGTACTCTCGGTCAGTGAGCGAAATGACAATAATATGTCGATGAATGAAAATATTTGTAGTAGGAATATATAAACATTATTTCATTATAATATTTACTAAATAAATATTAATAAACTTTCCTATTTAATTAATTAATTCAGGATAAACTTTCTGCTATCTTTAACACAATTAGAAGTCACAAATATAAGTTTTGAAAATATTTTATCAAAACACTGCATCAGAAAACTCCTTTCTAATACTATATTAGTGTTTCTATTAATCAAAAAAATTGTCTCATATGCACACCACCTACACGCGCGCGCATATCGAATAAGCCTACAAATGTTTATGATTCATCCATTAAAAAAATTTTGGTTCATTTTTTTTGTTGAGAAACCGGGTTTAGAGAAACTTTTTAATAAATTAGCAAACTCAAGTTTCATGGAAATTTTCTCCAGACTTTATTTGCTCAACATAACCGTAACTGATTCATTAGCCTGTAAACTATCAACATTTCTAATTTTTGTCCTGAGAAAACAGATGACATCAAACAACATATTTTCATATAAAAAAAATTCACTTCAACTTTAAGTCAAAAAAACAGTAAAATTGACTGCAAAAACTTATCGATATGGCAGAAATAAAAATGTAGTTTTAAGCCCAAGAGTTTCAATTTTCAAATCGAAAGATAAAAAAAGCTGCAGGCTATCGTGTTTAAAACTTAAAGAACAATGGCGTCGTTTGTATCTTGAAAGTGAATGTCACATCTGCAGAAAATATGGACCATTCCGAACATAGAGAATTTTGTTGTTACTTAAAAGAAGCCGCGGATATATTGAACGAGTTGAAAATAGTTGCGTTAAAAGCCTAGTGGAAGTGAAACTTTAGAAAAACTTCTCAGCGAAGAAAAAGTTGTGATATAAATGTCTATTGGATTCGTACTGAAAAGAGGTGTTTAATTTATTTATTTTTCTGCCTAAGAGCTTAGAATGAATGTTATCTTTTTCTTACCAGATGGAAAATCTTTTTTGAAAATGTTGATAAAATTCAGTTTTATGGTAGTTTTTGCAAGAGAAATAAATGAAAATGAAAATTAAGTGCTAGCTTTGTGGAACGAAAAAAGCATTTTATTTTAAGATATATTTAAAATTTATTCCAACATAAATGAAATTATTTCTCAAAGCAATTTGTTTAAAATAAGCTTCTTAAAATCAAAGACTGATTAGTAGTATTATAAAGTATAGCACAATATTACAGGATGTTGTACAATATGCGCAAATAAAAATATTGGAAGTTATTTTTATAGACTATTGGAAGTTATATTCCTAAAAATATTGGAAGGTTTTCTTTTTTCATGAAGATTCAAACTAAATAGAATTGTCTCACATGTTACCTGAAACAAACTATCATTGAAAATATTATTTTTACTTCGTCTAAAAGGATATATGTATGAGTAAAAGTTGATAAAAAATGTAAAAATATCACAATTACAATTGACCTATTAAGATAAAATATGTAAGATAAAATCATAAATATTTAAAATAAATATATCATTTTTTGATAACTCAAATGCATGGCATTAAATGTGGTTATTTTTATCTTACATGCAAGGTGAAATCTTAAAAATTTAAAGTTCTAAATAATTATTTAAATTTGATGATTAATTACGATTTGGATATAAACCTCAAACCTGCATCTGCTTCTTCAGATGTTATAAAAAATCTTATAATACAAATTCGAAAAAGGAATTCAGTTATTCTAAACGATATAGTTGTAATTAGTAGCTTTTAATTTTTAACATCATATGCCTGGAATTAATTTGTTCAGTCTCTATAATTCTGTTAGTTAGAAGAAAAAATTGGGTAACACAGTTCATGTTCATAATTTTCAGTATCGCAATAAATGGATTCAAGACATTCTTTTATTTTACCTTTTGCTGGAAGATAAAAATAAATAAAAAAAATAAAAAAAATCTATTTTTACATTTAAATAAAAGAAGCATATTTTATACCTAATAAAATTGGGTTTTAAAAAGGCGTTTTTAATTCATTTTTTACTCCGGTCGTTTTTTATTTTGTGAGGATTTTCAAAATGGAACTCAATTCTTTTGCAGATGCTAATATTCTGGCAGAATGTAATGACATTCTGCGCCCCTTGCTCATGGCGCCCCGCAAAGCAGTCGATAGAAGAGAGATTGATTTTAAAATTTCATAAAGTTAAATGAATTATAAATTAAAAGATTTAAAAGTAGAAAATAATTTAAAAAATATTTCGTGCAATAAATATATTTTAAAGATTGAAACTTTTTTACTTTAATGTTTAGTTTCAAAATTGTGGTTGTTCATTGGCAAATCACCTTTAACATCCATGGTTTGATGAGTCTTTTTCATATATATTTACTTTCGCCTTTCTGGTGGCAGATACTTGCTAATTTTTTTTTTTTTCCTCTTGTGGAATTTTATACATTATGAAGTAGTGAGCCGTTTTATCACCTCGGTAAAAGAAGAAGAAGAAGAAGAAGAAGAAGAAAAAAAAAAAAAGATGTTTTGATAGTTTTTAAAGTGGAATTTTCACACTACGGCTTAAAACATATTGTTTCTATTGTAGAAAAAAAATGTCTATTTTCAACATTTGGAAAAATTACTAGAGCATTTCTTTCAGGTGTCGAGATCCTAGTCACATAATTTTAGAACATTCTTGAGATGCTTTTAGGGAATCTGAAGATTCGTGCTTGCATTTATAATATTAAAAGTTAGCATTTATTTTAAATCTGTCGGGGTCAAACATCCACCCAATTGTATGGTGTAGAAGTATGAAGAGAGAGTACTAGCTCAGGTGTCGTCCTTTTCATCTGACTGTGGTTCAAAATTACGAGGTCCTTACTAAAATATCTCTAGCTTCGCTTTAAAAGAACATTGCGCAGTATAACTGAACTGAACTGAAGCGTATGCGAATACATTTACTTCAGACATCTGTGAACGAAATTTATTTAATCTTTTACAAAAATCTACAAATTTGATGTTAAAACTGCATTCAGAATTCATTCATTCTAACTCATTGAGCTTTTGAATTATTGTGCTCATAGACGAGCCTAATTCCAAAAATTTATTTTTCGGATGGAAGTGTAAAAAGTGGAATTTTCTCAAAGTCTCGAAGTTAAACGTTTTTACTATTAAAATAATTTCTCTTTGTATATGAGAATCACAATCACAAACTGACTACTCCAACCCGCCAATAGAGACACGCATAAAACGGAATGATCGGATCATCGCGACAGCAACACTGGTGGGAACTGTAGTCGAATCCTAAGCGCCATCACCGGTCACGGTACAACCCTTCCCATGGGAAGTACGTCTCGTCATCAATGGGTAGCCAACTCCCATTTCTATCTGTATTCACCAGAGCGCAGAGAATCAACCACCATACCGGAAGCTTCTCATCCCCATTTTTGAGATGCTCCCCAGTGAGAGTTTGCATACGAGAAGGTAAAAATAAAGCAATCGAAGATCGGCGCCTTTATTTTATGTTCTCTCCTATTGATCTTATTTCTAATGTCATTTAGTGAGGCTTCAAAGATTATTTCAGTCCAAAATGTCATTGCTTGTATTGGGCGGTGATAAAAATGTTACCAACCCTGTTATAAACAACAGCCACAGCAACAAAATTTTTAAAAAAATACTTTTTTGGTAATAAATGAGCTTTTTTCTATAATTATAGCTTAAAACATAAATTTTGAAAGAAAACGGCTTGTGCCTGTTAAGGGGTTAATCGTTTGGGAAAAACTTATATAAAACACAAATTCGGTTTTTGTATATTATTAACGCAGACCAGAGATTAATCGCCAAATAACTTGCCAATGATGGTACGATAAATTCAGTAAAAATGCTAAATTCATGCCAAAAGTTAATATTTCGTAGCTATTGTATATCAGTGCCACATAAAATATTCTCTGGCATGACAAATTTATTTGACAGGTATGCGAGAAATTTTTGGGATGACAACTTTATGAGTCACTACAAAAACTCTGGTTTTCTTAGATCATTGCTTTAAAGCAAATATTAATAGCTGTTGGTTAATGTAACATTCATAAAAATTTTATTGATTCTGTAATATGGTGTCGATATATAAAA
>JAPMOR010070192.1:0-13752 GCA_026543865.1 Argiope aurantia
ATATAGATATAGATAGACATATAGATATAGATAAATATATAGATAGACATACAGATATAGATAAATATATAGATAGAGATATAGACAGGCATACAGATATAAATATAGACAGGCATATAGATATACACAGGCATACAGGTATAGATAGATAATAGATATAGACAGACATATAAATATAAATATGTACAGACATATTGATATAGATATAGAGAGATGCTTTGTGAACATTGTTGCGATTCGGCAAACAATTTTTTTTAAGTTAATCAAAGTCTTAAACTTTTCTGTTCCGGTTAAATGATAATTTTAATGAGATGGTAGATCGAGAGTCCTGGTAAATACATAGCACAATGAACAGAACAAGTGTAAGGTTTTTAAAACAGCATATGTGCATAAAAATTTCTAATTTAAATATACATTTATTAAGTTCTATTAGGATCTATGGCTGAGCATAAACATTTTATTGAAATTTTTCTCTCACATTATTTTAATGAATCAGCTGATCACCAAATGGAGTTATTATAAATAAATAAAAAAACCATGAACGAATTTAATTGCAGCAATTTTTGTCAGCGAAGATACTCATATCACAGATTATAAACTTAAAACGGTAAATAGGAGAAAAGATCTATTTAATTATTAACTTCATAATGGATCTTGCATGCAATATTTTTGACATGTATTAAATAAAAACAATCTATTTCAACTGCGCTGAAAAGTGCATGGTGGCCTGGTGATAAGAACTTGGCTCCATTCCCTCTAGATTCCAAGTTCGACACCTGTTTCTGAAGATCAACTGCCGTGTAAATAAGCCTAGTGCAAGGCAAAATCCACCAAAAATTCTCTTTTTATAAACTGACCAACTTATTTCATATCTTTTTCTAAATTATCATTTTAATTATTAAATTAGATTCATTTTTATTTTAACGACATTTCAAAAATTTATGTATTATTTATTTATTTATTATGACTCATGTTTGCGCGATATCCATTTTGACTACAATATTATTTAACGATATTTATAAATACAGTAATAATAATATAAAAGTGTATATAAAAATCTGAGTAGTATAGGAACGAACAGGGTGAATGTCAAATAATTGCGGAACTGAAACAGTCTTCTCTGAATGAGTCCCCTGAAGGGGAACCGAAAGTGCAGGCGCTGGGGGATGGAGAAGATGGACTTTCTTCGGACGGGTCTGTTGGTGGCGGCCCATGCTCGATGCCTATGGATGCAAGAGTTGATGCGACCCTGTTTGGATTGAATTCGTCCCAAAGATTAAAGGGACTATCTCTCTGCAAGCCTCTTGATATCTCCTTGCATAATGACACGGAAGAAGACTACGCGGCTGGAATCGCTGACCCCTGTAGTCACGGTATCAACTTCCTTCAAGAATTCATATTTGCTGTGGATCTGCATAGAAGTGTGATGCAAATAGGACCCGATGAATCTCCTGTGCATCCGGACATGTTATGTCGTCGCAGAAGGACCTTTCCAGCGAAAACGGGTGTACTCTTCAGAAGATCCAGTGTGGAGAGCTGCGGACAATTCTCAAGTGTCGAGAATGAGCCGGGAATAGGCGGAGATATTCCCGCAGAAGCTTTGGCGATGAAGGCGAATACCTGGCTTTCGAGTGGACTTCAGAAGGCACTGTTGGATCATCCTGATACACGGCTGGTTCGATGGAAGAAGTTCAAAGTGACCAACCGACCAGCCTGGCAAGAATTCACTCCAGAGGACTCTACTACGATCCAGCGTTTCGCTCCATGGGACACATTGCATTTCAAGAAGATAAATCAAGTCTGGATGTACAATCCGAAACGACGAAGAGGTCCGAGTCAAAACCATTGAGAAGGTTCGGATGGATCTTTAGTCGCCGTCAAATAAGTAAACGATGTCATCTTCGAGAGACCGGAAGTTGCCTAAAGCATTATCATCACATCATTCGGAAGCCTACGCCAGCTGTTGGATTGAAGTAGGACTGCCGGGACGTCAGTCTTTGAAGAGGGGAGCAATGTTACAAACCTGCAATTCGGCTTCCCAGCATAGTTGGTTCCATCATCGGAAAGACGCTTTTAAAGTCATCGGTATTGGACGGAGTCCGTGTGTCGCGTCGGAGGTCCCAGAGCTTGGCGACAATCCTGGCGACCATTTGGCAACTTGGCGACGAATTTGGCGACTTTGGCACCAAAATAGATTATACCCGAAACTTTGAGAATTTTCCCGATCCGTCCAGTAGGAACCGAGATACGCCTCGAACGCTCCTGATTGGTTGAGAGGCTTCTAGCCCCGCCTCCTGAGACCTATAAAAGGGTCCGCAGCTGCCAGAGTAAGGGGAGTCGACGAAGTCAGAATGGACGTAGTAGTCGTAGTTGGAAGCGACAGAGCAGAGTAGTCGAAATCGACGGTGAAGAACTGGTCTTCCAGGGATTAGCAGAGCAGCGACTGAGTCAAGCTAGTGCTGAACTGAGCTGTGCGCTACTGTCTGCAGTAGAGTTTTGTTGTGTGTGCTGCTGTTGCACGTCTCGCTGCTGAAGATAATTGTCTTCTCTGTGCTGTATATAGTTGTCGTCTTTGTTCTGTCCTGTGTGTCTTCGTGTAAATAAACGTCGTTGTCTTTTTTTCTACTGCCACCTGCTGATTGAGCGTTCTCCACACCATATAACTTCCACTATCCAAACGAACCCCCGGAAATTCGTAACAATATGTTTAATCAATCTTAGTAAATTAAAAATGTACCTAAATCAGATATCTGAAACAAACTCGTAAAAAATAAAATGTTTAGATTACAAAATTCGAATGAACGCGAAAACAAATAATTTAATATTGAATTATGGATGTTAAGTACGAGATTAAAAATTCTTAACTTCAGGGCAATTTCTAATTTAAGGTAAACAGTAAAGAAATGTCGCAATTATTAAGTATAAAAGATTAATTCAGAGCTTTTATCTCTTTACTAATTATGTCTCATGATTAAATTTAGCCCATCTGCATAATTATGTTTGAAAGGTTTAGGTCAAGGAGCTGCTAATGGAACTATGAAAACCAATATTCGTCAGTTAGGAACGAAGATGGCCGAAAGAGTTTTAAATAATTGAATTTAGGAATTAAATTGCGATAGAATAAAGTATTTCTAATTTGTTTGTGCAGTTACTATTTCTAAATACTTTGACTTCACATTTTAAGGAGAGAAAAAATTAAAAATATGGATTATGTTTTAAATTATATTTTTTTATTTAGATGGTTAACTTCCTTATTAGTACAAAATATCTAATAATATTGTTACGATATCTTCACGGTATTGTTTGATATTCAGGAATTCGAACAACATCGTGGAGATATCTCAAAATATTTTATGCTAGTAGGACTTCTTATTTTTCAAACTCTTGAAAATGAAATTAAAATTTTTTGATTTAATTAATAAATTTAAGTGTCTTTTATTTAATGTCAGTGCATGTCTAGTGCATTATTTGTATAAAATTTTTATCCAACATTCATGAAATGTTTCGGCATATTAAAATAATGAAAAGATGAAATATTCAGGATATTACAATAATGCATGTAAAAAATTATTTAAATATAGAAGTCTATTCCAATGTTTGGGCAAATTTTTAAATACTTTGATGCGGATTTTTTTTTCTTCATAGGAGGGAAAAACATATTCAAAATATTAAATGTCTCGCAGGGGACGAATGTGTTCTTGGTTTGAACGATTTATAGAAAGTTTAAAATCCGTCGCTCCACTCATTATCTTTAATTAGAGCATTTATTGCTATGTTCTTCGATCAAAATCATGGACTTATCCAGTGTTGCTGATATTGGCATCTGCAATGATGACAATTATAATACTGTAAAATGTACTTCTCGGCATACTTTGAAAAGTGATTGCAGCCCATTGTGTAACAATAATTATGACTAATTTTTAATAATTTTTAAATGTTTATCCAAGATATTTGTAAAAAAAAAGTAGAGAAGAAATCATTAGAAATATTTAATGGTTTCTTCATTTATTTTATCATAAGCATTTATTTATTTTTAATTATTTTAAGTATTTACTGTGTTTTTCAATCAAAATTGCGGAAACGGCTAATGATGCTGAGGTTGGCATCTCCGATTATGACAATTAAAATGCAGTAAAACATGCTTCTCAACATACATTTTACCCTGGCTGTGAAAGACGATTGTAGTACTTATTGCAACACTGATGATGTCGTGGATAAGCAATTTGTCTAAAGCTTATAATGATTATTTGCCAAATGGGAGAGAAGTAAACATATCTTTAATTAAAGCATTTATTACTACTTTTTTCAATCAAAATTACGGGAAAGATTGATGGTGCTGAGATTGTCATCTCCGATTATGACAATTAAAATGCTGTAAAACATGCCTCTCAGTATACATTTTACCTTGGTCGTGAAAGACGACTGTAGTAATTTATGTAACAATGATGTTAATCATGGATTTGAAATTTGTTTAATGTTAATCATGATTGTTTGCAAAAAGAAGAAGAGAAAACATATTTTTATTAAAACATTTATTGCTACTTTTTTCAATCAAAATTGCGGAAACATCTAAAGATGCTGAGGTTGGCATCTCTGATTATGACAATTAAAATGCAGTAAAACATGCTTCTCAGCATACATTTTACCTTGGTCGTGAAAGATAATTGCAGTGCGTAAAATTGATGTTAATCGTGGATTAGGAAATTGTTTAATGTTAATCATGATTGTTTATAAAAGGGAGAGGAGAAAACATATTTTAATTAAAACATTTATTGCTACTTTTTTTCAATCAAATTGCGGAAACATCTAAAGAAGCTGAGATTGGCATCACCGATTATGACAATTAAAATGCAGTAAAACATGCTTCTCAGCATGCATTTAACCTTGGTCGTGAAAGATAATTACAGTACGTAAAAATGATGTTAATCTTGGATTAGGAATTCTTTTTAATGTTAATCATGATTGTTTGCAAAAGGGAAGAGAAGGAAACATATCTTTAATTAAAATATTCATTACTAAGCTTTTTATTCAAATTTGAGGAAAAGACTGATAGTGCTGAGGTTGGCATCTCCGATTACGACAGTTAAAATGCAGAGAAGTATGCCTCTCAGCATACATTTTACCTTGGTCGTGAAAGACGATTGCAGTAATTTGTGTAATAATGATGTTAATCGTGGATTAGCAATTTGTTTAATTCATTTCATAATTGTTTGCAAAAGGAGAGAGAAGAAAACATTTGTCATATCTTAAATCAGAACATTTGTTGTTACTTTTCGATCAAAATTGCGGAATATGCAATTGGTGCTGAGATTGGTATTTCCGGTTTTGACAAATATAATACTATAAAAGTTGCTTCTCAGCATATTTCACTTCCTGGCCATGAAAGATGTCCGCAACATTTCGAAAAACAATTTTTTTAACTAACTTTTAAGTAATTTTTGAATGTTTACTATATTTGCTTACAAAAAGAAGAGAAAAATTTTATGAATAGTCTGAAATAAGAATTTCTTTAGCAACATTTGATATCAAATCGAGAAGCTTAAAATAACAGCCTTAAGAGAAACGAAATCGATTCATTTTCAAAATTGAAACCTTAAGTCGAAATAAACTTACAATCTCAAATTTGAATTGCTCTAAAATTTGCTTTAGAGACCTTTTTAAATATAATATTTGTGCTGTTATTATTTTGAATCGAGTATTTTTAAACACTTTTATTTAGCTTTACTTGTTTCAAAATTGTAAAGACAAAATATGGTAATTGTCTTTTTTTTTTTTTTCCTCATCCGTTGAAGATTTTAAATTTTATTGTTAATACAGTGTTTATTGTAATAATAATTTTCACTGTTAATACAGTGTTTTAATATTTTTAAATCTTAATTATCAATTAATTGATTAATTTAATTAAACTGATTCCATACCATTGACAAAATTTGGTTGGGAATTTGTAAAAAAAGTGATCTCAAAATTTTCTTTAAAATTTAAAATAATGAATTATAAGTTACGGACTAAAAAGTAGAAAAGTAATAATTAAAAAACATTCGATTTCTTAATGCACTAATAAAATTGATTTCCTTGCTGTTTCTTCATCAACCTTTTCCCCACCTCACCCGTGTTCAATATGTGCTATAAAATATCGCTTCTCAAACCTAAAAGTAAAAGTTAAATCATTAATGATATCAAAAATTAATACAAATTAACACATAATTCACATATATCTAAATTATTTTGTGTATTATTAACTGAATCAATAGGGTATCGAACATTTAATAAACGGAAGACACCATTTAATTTGGTAGTAAGAGCAACTAATAAGGGAAATGTAATTTATATTCAATTTTTATCGAAAGGCTATCAACGGAAGAAAAAGTTCTATGTTTTCTTTTATTCAATGAATTAAAATCGGCTATTACTATTAAACTAATTAAACAATTAAATTAATTATAATTAAAAGATTAAAAGAAGTATTTTATTTATATTTTGTTCTACAAGTTTGTAAAGAATAAAAAAAAAATTTCTTCTTCTGCCCATTTTTACGTAAATACAACATGTAATCTCAATTATTTTATCTTGCATTCTAATTTCCGTTCTATTTATTTCCGGAATTTTCTCTTCCTGGTTTTACTTTCCTCTTTTTGAACCTTCTTCTGTAATCATCCTTGCTTTTGAAACAAAATTAAAATGTATTCCAATTATAATTTCATTTTTCATTGTTTGCATCATTTGTATTTGCTTATTTGTATTTCATCGATTGCATATTTAAAATTTAATAACTTTTATCATTTAACATATTGTTATATTCTAAAATAAAATATTGCTAATATATTGCCTTTTTTATTTTATTTCTTTTTCAATGAAAAGTATAAAGAACTTTTATGAAAAATCTTTTCTTACCAGTATGTTTCGCTTTTGACCTAGGAGAAATTACATAGAGGAACTAAACTAACTTCTATCTGTGTTGGGTTCAAAATTTGTTTTCTATCTTTGTTTGCAAATCTCTTTGTTACAAGTTTATAATTTCTTCCGATCTTTGTTTACAAAGAAGTCAGAGTAATTTATAATTGGTGCATTTATTTTGAATTAGCTTGTATATAACGTAAATATTATATATGTTTTTATATTATTGTATGTTGTCCAATCAAACATATTTGAACTGAATATTACATTTACTATTGTATATATTATTTTATTTCATATTTTTCCTGAATTATATTGCGCGTTCGACCAAGGGAAATTACATAAAGTAATTAAACTAGCTTCCATCTTTATTCTGTTGCAAATTTCTTCTCTTCTGACTTTTGTTTATAAATTCTAATTTCGTTTATTTATTTTTCAATGAAAAGTATAAAGAATTTTTTATAAAATATTTCTTTTTGCTGTATATATAATAAAACTCTTTTTACTACATTTTAATTATGTTACGCACTTCACCAAGGGAAATTATATAGAGGAACTAAGCTAGCTACAATCTGTATTCCATTGAAATATTTCTCTCTTCTGATTTTTGTTTACAAAGAAATCGGAGTCATTCGTAATTGGTGCATTTATTTTGAATTAGCTTGCATATAACATAATTATTATGTATATTTTTATTATTATTGTATAGTGTCCAGTCAAACATATTTTTTACTGAATATTATATTTTCTATTTTATGTATTATTTTAATGAATAATGTTGACCGCTTGACCAAGAGGAATATATTAATTCTCTTATTAATTAATTCTGTGATATGAAAGAAATTACATAGAGGAATCATACTAACTTCCATCTGGATTGTGATCAAAATCTTCTCCCTTCCTGTCTTTGTTTAGAAAGAAGTCAGTGTCATTCGCAGTTGGTGCCATTATTTTGAATTATATAGCAGAATTATTAAGTAAATTTGTTTCATTGTTCAATCAAACATATTTTTACTGAATATTATAATTACTATTTTATAGATTATTTTACTGAATTATGTTACCCGTTTGACCAAGAGAAGTTGCATAGAAGAATCATATTAACTACCATCTGTATTACGTTCAAAATCTTCTCCCTTCTTATCTTTGGTTACAGATCCATTCGTAATTCGTGTAATTACTTTGAATTAGCTTGTATATAGCATAATTATTAAGTTTGCTTTATCATTATTGTATTTTGTTCAATCCAACATATATCTGACTAACTTGTCTTTCTTCCAGATTTTGAGTCGGGGAATGCTACAAAATACTCACAGTTGGAGCAGACGGAGAGCTATGAATACCGTTTATCGATAAATTTCTCTTCTGCCATTTTTTCACATTGCCATTGTCGGGTGAGTAACAATTCTTTTGCACTATGAAAGAAAAATTATATTGAAGCTTTAATAATCACCGAACCGATTTTGCCAATTTTTATTTTCTCGTACTCACGTCAAAAAAATTCGAACCCAAGATTTTGGAAAATCTCTACATTCTAAACCTAAAATAAGGCCTAACGTCTAGTTTTCCATCAATTATTGTCTACTTTGCTTACATTTCCTTACAGTAATTTGTAAACTTTCCAATTAAATTATCCAGGGAATTTTTTGAATTTCTACTTTTCTTTATACGGAGATTACAAAGAATCTTCGAATAAATAAATAAATAAAGTAATAACTGGACAATTTGATAAACTTTTATATTTCAGACCTCCCTGAGTCCTTCCTTCTCCCTTTTTTGGGGGGGGGGAGGAAATTTTATCGTTTGTAAACACAATAGCTCTTAATCGCTTTAGACTCAATAAATGAAATTTACGTATGAGATCCTTACGTCACATTTGTAAATTTTTATCAAATTTTGAAGGAAAAAATCAGTCCCAGGAAGTCTGTCTGTCCTGGTACATGATATTTACAAAAGCAAAGAATAAGATGAATAAAGTTTGGTGCATAGGTTTAGCATTTAAATTGATGATGCATATTATTTTTTTAATAAGTCAAAGGATTGATCGTGTGCCATTCTGTGCACCGACATGCTTGTAAACATGATAACTAGGAGACTTAGATAAGCTAAAATTTATCTTATGACTAAAATTATAATTTTATGTCAAATTCTGTTTTCAGTCGGGCAACAAAAACCGAAAAGAGGAGGTTGTCCAAAATACATGCTCACTTTTCTTCACTATACAACCAAGTACAAAATGTTCATATGCGGAATTCTGAAAATAAAAATTTGAGCAGTTATTGCGTTTTCAGAGCTTAGCTTAAAATCCATAATTTTAATACAAGGGCAAGAGGGGGGGGGGCATGCATTTTATTAAGGGGCGTGAGAGGAAGTTTCTGAAGACACTCCCGTTGATTTTATTAAACATTTGTTAGGTCATCAATTTTGTCATGAACCCGCTCATTTCCTCTATAGAATGTTTAGTACTATTCAGTGAAAATGAGTCACCAGTGTTGGTGACTCATTGCTACAGATTCGTCATAAGTAGCTATGGTTCTACTTAATAAAACACCTCAGGATTTTTTATTTTTATTATTATTATTATACTCCTTTGTCACAGCCTTTTCATACCATTATTTCCCCTTCAAATTCGCTTTTATTTTCTTGCTCCCCGTCTTTCACTTCGCTTCCCTCCCAATTTCAAGCAGTATTATGCACTCCCTCCCCCCACCCCAACCTTAGTTTCAAGATTTTTATTTCTTTTTGACGATCACACTCGGTCATCGTTGATTGGTTGATAGCTGTGTCGAGAAACGCCCAATTTTCTATTTTAAGATTCAAGGTTGCTACTTGTTATTTGCACCGCCGGCTAATAGATGTCGCTGCCGTCGCAAAAGTGGCAATTTTCTCGATTTTGTTTTCGCCTTTGTTCGGGTTACCTATGTGGGTGAAATCGGTACTGCGTCTTCTGAAAGTATATCAATAGATTCGAGCTTCCCACGCGTTTTTGATGTATTTTGTAGTCATAAAAAAATTTTCTGAGACGAAAACGCGAGGAAAAAACAATTTTCTAAAGAATAAGTAATCATCTTTATTCATCCTTTTTGAACAAAATATATTTTTAGCTGTTTATTCGGAAACTTTTTACCTTTAGGCAGTGGAGAACAACACAGCCATTAACTTCTTCAAACAATGACTTCTGACATAAAAAATAATAACATGTCTCGCATATTAAATGGGTTTTATGTAAAGATTTTTTTTCTTCCCTACAAGACATGACTGATTGTAACCACACGTGTTGACATTTGTATAAATTGCAGATCATTTTTGTAAATGGAATTCCATAAAAGATGATGATTCAGGAAAAATTCAGTTGTAGTTGGTTAATTCGAATGTTTTTCATTCGAATCTATCTATATTTTTCTTTGATTGCATGAATTATAGAATGTTGAAAAATCCGCCTATAATTCGAATTTGCTTAATTCGAATTTGACCGAATTAATCGAATTCGTCTATCATTCGAATTAATTCAAAATCAAAGCGAATTATTCGGAAGTATCAATTTTATGAACATCGTTTATAATGTCATATTAAGTCAGAAAAATTTCTGTAAATATTTAATTAATATTTACAGAATAATTTGGATATTTTTAATTCAATTTCGTCGATAATTAGAACTTTTCTTTGATTGTTAGAACTACGTACTCTAATAGCATAGATATTGCACGACATTTTTGTGATGTTATATTCTGAAAGTCGGACAATATCGGGATGATGTCGTAATAGTGGTGTGAGATATTTTCTGCTAATAGAGCAGTATTAAAAAATCGTCTATAATAAGTATTTTTTTGATTACTTGAATTCCATAATGTTAAAAAAGCATCTTGAATTCGAAATTATTTTTATTAATTTGGAGACAAAATTAATTATTCAGAAACATCTTTTATAAGTCAGGATAGTTCTTGCTAAATACAGTATCATTTGGCTAATTCAAATACGTCGATAATAAAAATATTTTTCCTTTGATTGCTTGAATTGCATACACTATTACCATAAGATACTATACGACATTTTTTACGATGTTTTTCGATTTTCTGAAAGTCGGAAAATATCGAGAAGGTACCTTAATATTGATGGGGGTCATTTTGCGCTAATAGGGCAATATTAAAAAATCGTCTGTAATAAGAATTTTTTCTTTGATTACTTAATCTGTATAATATTAAAAAACATCTTAAATTCCGAATTATTTAATTAATTCGAAGACAAAATTAAATATTCTGAAATATTGTTTATAAGCCATAATAATCCTTGTTAAATACTGGAGTATTTGGATAATTTTAATTCGAATTCGTCAATAATTACGATTTTTCATTTATTGTTTGAACTGTTTATTCTATTAGCATAAGATATTATACAGCATCTCTACGATATTATTCGATATTCTAAAGGCTGGATAGTATCGTGAAGATATCATAATAGTGGTGCAGGGCATTTTATGTTAATAGAATAATATTTAAAAAAATCGTCTATAATAAGAATTTTTCTTTGATTACTTGAATTGAATAATGTTAGAAAAGCATCTTAAATTCGAAATTATTGTAGTTAATTTGAAGGCAAAATTAAATATTCAGAAACATCGTTTATAAGCCATGATGATTCCGATTAAATACAGTAACGTTCGACAGATATGGACAATTTTAATTCGAATTCGTCGATAGTTAGAATTTTCTTTTGATTGCTTGAACTGTTTATTCTATTAGCACAAAATATTATACAGCATCTCTACGATATTATTCGAAATTCTAATAGCTGGAGAGTATCGTGAAGATTTTGTAACAGTGTTGTAAGACATTTTGTGCTAATAGGGCAATATTAAAAAATCGTCCACAATAAAAATATTTTTTTGATAATTTGAAATGCATAGTGTTAAAAAAGCATCCTAAATTCGAAATTATTATAGTTAATTTGGAGATAAAATTAAATTTTCAGAAAAGTCGTTTATAAGCCATGAAGTTTTCTGTTAAATACAGTAGCATTTGGCTAATTTGGCTAATTTTAATTCGAATTCGTCGATAATTAGGTAATTCTACTTTGATTGGCAATGTTAAAAAGTCGCCTTTAATTCAAATTTTGGTTTATTCGAAGATGAAATTAAATACTCAGAAACATCGTTTTTATTTCTACATTATTAGTTAAGGGATATCGGAAATAAAAAATTTATAAGTCCCTTTTTTTCCCTCGAAGATTTCGTTGTTGTATAAAGATGAATCAATCTTTTCATTTATTAAAAATTCTTTCTGTTCATATGCTTCGTAATAATTCGTTATTTATTATAAAAGTGTTAAATGCAATTAATTCTCGATTATCCGTGTATTTGGATGACCAATGTAACCAAGCGAGGGTAATTGGCATGCGGCACTTGAACTTTTTTTTTTCATGATATTTCTTACACTTAGCAAATTCAGGATAATACAACGTGAAAGTCCATATTAAATTAGGGACGTAGCAATAATATCAGACAAAATTACTTACTTTACTCATGCAATGGTATATCAGATCAAAAGATTTATATGTATTAGATTTTCTTTCGTATCGAAACGAGTTGGCAATATTATGCATAATCTAGACTACCTGTCGCATTCAAAACATTAAAATTACTAAAGATATTTAATGTTAAAATCCAAGAAATATAAAGATCATCGAAGTTTTAAAAATAATCTTGCTATGTGACGACTGTTGCAATGTTGCATAGTGGTGGATTTCTAACTACGCAGCTACCTACGGCTGTAGGGTGAGAGAGGGTCGAAGTAGTTCGATTAAAAATTTTTATTTCTCTTGCTTCCAAATCAATAAATATGCAAAAAACATATCTGAATGACGTTTTACTATTTAACATATTAAAACTACTCAACACGTTTAAACAGTGTAATGATAAAATACGTTCTATATGAAGATTGCCGATGTTTTAAGAATAATCTCATTATGTGACGCAATGTTGCATAATGGTCGATTTCCATGTAGGCAGAATAGATAATTGCCTAGAGCACTAAACTGAAAGATGGCCAAAGCAGGTAGATTAAAAAAAGACTTTATTTTATTTATTTATTTATTGTTTACAAATTATTAAATTTGCAAAAAAAAAAAATTCTGTAAATGGCACATTACAACTTAACATTTTAAAACCTGATTATCATATTCAAACATTGTAATGATAAAATCAGTGGCATACAAAGATTACCAAAGTTTTAAAGTCATTTTATTATGTGATGATTATTGCTATGTTGCATAATGGCCGATTTCCATCTAGGCAGACTAGACAAATAGACTAGGCTAAATGTGGGCCCAAGCATGTCGATTTTTTTTAAAAAAAAAAGCTTTATTTTTCTTGCTTCCAAATTGCCAAATTTACAAAAAATAAAAATTGTACGAATGGCGCATTTATACTTAACATATTAAAACTACTTATTATATTCAAACAGCTTAATGATAAAATCCGTGCTATATGAAGATTGTTGAAGTTTTTAAAATAATCTTATTATGCGAAGCAACATTGCATACTGGGCGACTTCCTTCTTGGAAGACTAGACAACTTCTAGTGCACTAGACTGAAAAAGGGTCGAAAACTTTATTTTTCAAAAAAAAAGTTTAACGCTTTATGATTAAAAACAACATTGTTTTACTTGCTTCCAAATTGTTAAATTTGGAAAAAATAGAAATTCTATGAATGATAAAATATTAGGATAATATTAATCCTTTATCAAAATTAATTGACCGGGCTTCTATATGCGTCATTACATTTACTCAGTTGTTAGAATTTTTATATAACTGAGAAATTGTGCGATTGCTTTAATAATATATTTGCACAAATATAGAAGTTGG